>MU666759.1:11914-55859 GCA_026770625.1 Nicotiana glauca
TTCTTTGGACCGTAATGTGGGATTTCGGATAGGGCTAGAAGGAAAATGGTATTAAAGGCTCAAAACAACACAATTTGGGTTCAAAATTTACAACCTTCGGAATTAGATTTCTTTATAAAAAAAACACAACCTTTGCCCCAGTTTCTTTCTTGGGGATTTTTAATTTTTATTTACACTATGATCGAGTTGTGAAGCGCCTACGTATCCTCTTTGAGGAATTAGGTCAAACGTAGTTCCCAATTCCTCGTTGTTCTAATTTTCCTTTTTTTTTCTTTATCTCTTTTTTCTCTTTTGTTGTTTTTTGTTGCTTTTGTTGTTTTCTTTTCCTTCTTTTTTTTTTAATTTTTATCTTCCACGTTTGTGTTTCTAATTTTTTGCTACTAATTCCAAAAGAGGGGTATGAAAGAAATCAAATAAGGCTCAAAGGGTTAACGAAGGATAAGGTGTTTAGATAGCAGAACAAAATGCCTTCGTCATCCCAATCTTCAAAACATACCAAGTGCAAACAACACGATTAACATTCGTCATCTTTTTAAAGCACTGTTGAGCAACACTCTCATTACCACGAACGACTCCCATGTCAATATGGCCAACTTGCCTTTAACGGTTCTTTTTACTTGCCCCAGTTTCCCATGACTCGGGCTTCAAATAATCTCCAACCGTTCTTATTTTCTTTAAATGTTCCGATCATCTCCCAATAGCTTTACGATTAACTTTTAAGATTAGGCCAAAATTATATGCGCATGTCATGTCACTAGAGTCGATAGGAAAATAACTATAAAAAAGGAGAAGACCAAAAATAAAACGTCTATAAATAATGGAAAATAAAGAATTGCATTAAACAGACAGGGAAAGAGTTTGTACAACAAAACAACCCAAATAAACTGGAGTACAACCTTCAGAACAAACCTTAGACAACACTAATGAGACACTACGATCAAAAGAAAAATAAAAGGATAAAAAGGTTTGAGCTACAAGACAATATCTGGATTATAACCCTGAAATAACCCGGACAATAGAAATGACAACAAAATAAGCCACCAAGATTGCTTCTTGCATGACTCTCCAATTGATAAGCCTGACATTTAGCCACAAATCTGATTATCAGAATCACTATAGCCCTTTCCCATTTTAGTCGGCAAATTCCCGAGTGGATTCTCATATCCCATGTCCCCAGGCATCACTGCCAGAAATTGTGTATCATCATGTGTAGGTAAAGGATTCAGCGCAATATTCTGGGTGTCACTGTTTTGAATCACAATCGACCTTTCTTGGATCTTGTGTTTCCGGCTCACCACAAACCAACCACCTCAATTTTCTCAACAATTCAAAACAAAAAATGTTAGAATGGACTCAGTCGGTCCTTATTATTATCAACATTTTTTTCTTTTTGGGAACTCAGTCAGTCCTTATTATTATCAAAACTTTTCACTTTTGTTTTTTTTTTCATCTTTTTGCTTTTTGGTTGTGGTCGAATCTTATGGAGATTGCCTACGTATCATGACCCCGCATGAATCAGACCTGGCGTAGTTCGGGCAGATAAACGGCAAAAAACAATAAAATATTTTTGGAATTTTCAATTTTTCGTAATAAAACAAACTTTGAAGAAAAAAAAAGTTTAAAAACTGACCAAACTGACATGCTTTGACGGAAAGATGAAATACGGAACCGAAAATCGAACAACCCACCTACACTAATAAAAAGAAATACAAACTTAAAAACACACTGACAAATTCCTTCCCTATCTGCCAACTTTAACCAAATAGCTGTTTTTGCAAGTGTGGCCCCTTCCCAATTTCACATGAAATTTGAGGTCGGGGAAAATTATTTTATGACACTTCACAAACTTATCTGTTCTTTTATGAAAATAGTTTTTCGACCACTGAAAGATACTCTAAGGCTATCTCGGCAAGAACGGTTTAAAACACCGCCGGAGCTGGCTCGACTTATTTTGACTGAAAATCCAAACGGCATTCACTTGCCCACTGACTCTTTTTCTTGTTTTTCAAAAATAGAAAACCCGATATTGCAAACACGGCCTTTCAGCGCCTCAGGGACGAAGATTTTAAGGCTGTGTGGGTCAACCGGCCAAAAATCTAAAAAATGACCAAAGGTGGCCGTTTATGCAAAGTCAGCCTTCCGGCGTCTCTTTCGGGAATATTCGGCTATATTTGATAAACGACATCACCTAATTTATTCAAGACTCTTTTCTTGTTTTCTAAATTAAAATAAATGACCCGGTATTGCAAACACGACCTTTTAGCGCCTCGGGGACGAAGATTGTCAACCGACCAAAAATCTATAAAATGACCAAGGGTGGCCGTTTATGCAAAGACAGCCTTCCGGCGTCCCTTTCGGGAACATTCGGCTATATTTGATAAGAATGGCCTTACCCGACTTATTTATAACAAAATTAAAATTTGATATTTTTTGGCTATTTTTTGCAAAAAGGGGAGGTTGGACCCGATGAGGGTTGCCTACGTATCTCACATCCTGTGAGAATCAAACCAGCGTTGTTCTGCCCAATAGAACAAACTACATTTGAAAACGAAATATTTTTCCCAGCAATACGAACTATTTTTGAAGATTATTTCTCTCTTTTTTTTCAAATTATTGGCAAATAAATCGAACTATATATATATATATATATATATATATATATATATATTTTATTTTATTTTGAAAACGTTTTTTTTCAGTGGAAAATAAAACAAACTATTTTGAAAAATAAAAGTCCTTTTTTTTATTGACACATANAGTTTCAGCACAGTTTATATACACAGTCCAAATAGTATCAAAGCGGTAAAAAGCATCATTTTGCATATTGAGCACAGATCATATGAAAATATCAGATAATAAAGCCAAAATACAACAATTTATCATAAGCTCGAATTTCTAACCCTGAACCAGTGGTTCTGGGTCACATTCCCCAGCAGAGTCGCCATAGCTGTCACACCTCCTTTTGGCGCTACCGCACCCCGCGAAGGGCGTGGTAAAGGGAGTTTTTTCCTATTAAAGGACAATCGAAATGGGATTCGTTTGTTAAGAGATTCAGAGTCGCCACTTGGGAGATTTATGGTGTCCCAAGTCACCGGTTGAATCCCGAATCGAGGAAAGGTTTGACTCTATTTAACAGTCCGCGTACCAAAAATCTGGATAAGGAATTCTGTTAATCCGGGAGAAGGTGTTAGGCATTCCCGAGTTCCGTGGTTCTAGCACGGTCGCTCAACTGTCGTATTTGGCCTAATTATCTGATTTTTTAACATGCTTTAACTTATGTGCAAATTTTAACTTTTGACCGCTTTTAATTATTATTATTTTATAAGAATTGCAACGTCATGAAAACACATCTCGAACAACGTCACATCAATGTACCCGTGGTTATTGACATATTTTGATTCCGTCGAGATTTGGATTTGGGTCACATAAATGTGCACCCAAGTTTAAAAAGGTAATTTTATTAAGATCGCGCCTAGAGTAACTAACGCGTTGTTACTTTTGGGGAACGCTGTGAAATTAACTAAATGGCTCATCCCGAATTCTATGTATTTTGATATAAACACTTAACGAGGGCCCCACAATTTGCGTTTTATTTGGCGAGGTTCGTCTCATTTATTTTAAAAGGACGATCCTAAAGTGACTACATTTTTTCTATTTTTTATTTTTTTGTCTCTAAAAGAAATAAAGAAAAATACTAATCAATTAACATAAAAAAAAATCGGGCTTCAAGTTCAAGTCCGAGTCCAAACAAAAGGAAACACCTTCTAGTTTGAACCTGCTACCTAACTTAAAATCCGCCTCCTGCCATTTTAAACATTAACAAACCAGCTACCATTTCGATCTAATTCAAACTTGGCTTTATTAGATGAATTGGACTATTGGAATTAACTATCTGTAAAACAAAGCTATTTCTTGAACTCTTTTACGACTTGTTGAAAAATGCATTAATGCTTAAAAACTGACATCGGGCTAACGTTAATCACTAACAATTGAGAACTAACATTAGTTACTAAAATTATTCAAATTGCTATTTAGAATGATGTTATTTCCTTAAGTGAACTTGCAATTTCAGAACAAGACATATTAAACAAACATGCTGATTTCCATTTGAACTATTTGAACCTGTTTTGTGACATATAAAAATATTTGAAACTATTTTACAACTACTGAAAACGAATTAACCACACTATATTTCATAGCTTGTAATCGCAAACTAAGATTAATTACAATTGATATTCACATATTTGTAAAAATAGATCCAACAGTCCAGTACATACATTCGAGGACCAGTCCAGTACACAACATGTAATGTCGAATAAACTACTGTTTTACACAATGAAATCAAACAAACAGAACGAGTTCAGAGTTCTACTTCAAGCAACATTTTCATTTTATTTCCATATACTTGAGGGCTTTAGAACATGTACCTGGATAATGGAAATACAACAAGAATGAGTAGTTATACAGCAGATAACACAGCAACGGCAAACAGCAGTAATGCAATAGCAGATAACCCAGGAGCAATTTGAAGCTTCAAACAACCACCAGTTTCAAACAACCACCAACACAGACCAAAAAGTTTGTAAAACCAGATAGCAACACTCAACACCCAAATAGACCCAACTTAAAACCAACTTCAATCCAGAAATTAGTAGGAAGCAAACCATAAGTCAATTTTAAACAGACAATACGCCAATTTCAACAGACCAATGATCACTTCAGAACATAAACAAACTGGAAAGCTCAATGGAATAGCAATTCCATGAAAACTCTTGGAAATGATCTTTTGAACTCCTAAAACTCAGTCAATTTTTTCTAACTCTCAAGACCGTTTTTAGACTCTCAGAAAACTGACCTCTTCCCATCTCTCAAGTTGGCCAAAAACTGATCAAGGGCTGACCCTTAAAGCTCTCAAAGAACTCCCTTCAGATTGATTACTGAAGCCCTCAGCAGTGTGGTCTTTTAAAACTGATATCACTCTCCCCTTTTTAGCTCTAAAACTGATTCTCAAAAACCTCCAACTCACCTCGAAGAGCCCCCTTCTTATTGTCCTAATGTTCCTATTTATACCAAAACTCAAACCCTTCACCCCAACTTCAGTGGACAATCCATTAATCCTTAAAATCAGCCTTAGTGTAGTCTCCACTAATAATTATCTATTGACTTATTCAATCCCTTTTACCCCCATTATGTTTTGTTCCCCACAAATGCCTTATTTTAATGGTATACTAGCTTAGTGGACAGAACACTCAATTTAAACAATTCAGCAAATTTTCTATTCCCAAACTACCCCCTGAAACCCCTGTGATTTACTGAAATCACTGTCCTAGACCAAACCCTTTCAATTTGTACCTTGTCAGCTATAACCAAATCACCTCAATGAGAAATCCTACCAATTGACTAATTAAATACATGAAACTAATCCCCACTCAACAACATTAGGATAACTCAGCAAAATCAGATTCAATATCAGAACAAACATAGGGATTCAATTCATGAAGCTCACATTAGGTCAAGTAGCATCAAAACAGAGACGACAAACTCAGGAAACAAACTAACACGATTCTGACTTAAACCAAAATGTACACATTAGGTCAAGTAGCATTAAAACAGAGACGACAAATTCAGGAAACAAACTAACACGATTCTGACTTAAACCAAAATGTATGAACATCGTAATATACTGAACCCAAACAAATGAATTCATATGTAAAAATGGTAAACAATGGGGAGGAAAGAACCAAAGATAATTTGAAACAAAAGTATCAGCACGCAATTACTGAAGTAATCACAGTTTGTACAAAACACATTGACACTGCCTAACTCGAATCAAAATAAAACAAAGGACAAAACCAGAATCCAGATTAAAATGCAAAACATTTGATCCTAAAGAAAAGGGGTAGAAGATGCATTTACTGAACGAGACTAATAGAAAAGAAAGAAGAATAAACTTAAAACAAACTTGGAAGGAATAGAAATTACTCGTCAAATTTGAGCTCAGGACTTGAATTATTTGAATTCCCCTAAATTTTGGTCCATTTCGACCCTATTCGTGTGTTTTTAACAAAAACACACGAATAGAGTCCAAATAGACCCAATCCGTGGATGAGAACTCCATTTGCTTATTTTTGGATTTCTAGGGTCAGTCTCCGATCTAATATTCGAGACGTTCAAACAAGATTCGAGGGGAACTATTGATGGTTTAGGGACGAGGGAGGTCAGAGGGTCAACTGGTGTAAGTATGGTAGCCATTGGAGGTGGCTCCGCCACCGAGGTTTTTTAGGGCGACGCTAGGGTTCTTGGTTTTGAAACGAGATTCGACGAGACGGGCTAAGATTCGAGGGACGAGGGTAAGGGATTTGGAATAGGAAGGTTGTTGGGTTTCAGTGGTGTAAAGATGGAGGCGATTGGCCCACCGGAACCGCCGTGAGGCGATTTCCGGTGGGCGGAGAGTGGTGGTGTACGGCGGCGTCTGTTTGGGTCTCTGAAATTAGAGATGAGAGGAAGGGATTAGGGTCTCTGATTTTTGGGGGGGGCTTGGTATATTGAAATTAGACAATTAATTCGAGCCGTTGGATTATGCAAATCCAACGGCTGTAATCAGTTTCCTAAGGCGAAATGAGGTAGTTTGGTTTAGTAAGGGTACTGGGTCGGTCCGGTAAAAATGGGTCGGGTTGATGGGCGATGGAGTGAGCCGTTGGATCAATTTAATCCAATGGCTTGGATCAAACGGAACCAAACGACGTTGTTTGGTGGAGTGTAGAGACGGGTTGGATTAGGGATGGTCCTGGGCCGGTTTTGGGTGTGTATTTGGCTGATTTTTGGTTTGGGCTGGGGATTTGGCCCAAATTTGACTCCTTCTTTCTTTATTTACTTCCCAACTATTTTTATGTTTTCTTATCTTCAATTTTCTTTCTAATTAATTTCAAATTTAAATTAAAAATCCTAATGCAAATTATAAAAACCCCAATTAACTCACAAATACTAATTATTTCTTAATAATAATTATCACACATAATAGCAAATTAAAATAAAATTACACAATTTTGACATTAAACACTAAAATGCGAAGTACATTATTTTTGTGATTTTTTATTTTTGTAAAACAAACTTAATTACTCTTAATTATAAATTAAATCCTAAATGCAAATAGGATTATTTTTTTTTTGTATTTTCGTCAATTTAAACGAATAATCACGCACACACAAACGCCAACAATAAGCGAAAAATAGCACAAAATCCACAATAATTGCAAACGACATAAAAATTATTTTATTTTAAATTTTTGGGAGTAATTCTCATATAGGGCAAAAATCATGTGCTTACATTACCCGTTGAAGAACCACAAACCAACCACCATTCTGCTACAATGAAGATAACAAAGAGGAACAAATGAAGTCATCATGTTACCATTTGGGCATTTAACGAAAAATAGTATCATATTATATGCAATGCACCTAGTCACAATTATCAGTTCTAAAATGACTTCGATGGTATGAAGGTCATATGGCATCATCTCAATTTACTCTTCTTGTCCCGTTTCCTTCTTCACTTTCTTTTCTAGCACCCCTTGGTTTTTCATTTTCTTTCCTCTCGTTTTCTTTCTGATTATCACTCTTTTATTTCCTTTCATTTCTTACATCCCACAATTTCATCCTCTCTTTTTTTTAAAAGAAAATAATTCGATCGAACCCTATGTAGGTTGCCTATATATCATGTCCCTCGTGAATTAGATCAAACATAGTTCTGGAAAAGTAATGGACAAAATAAACTAAAAATAAAGCACAAAAAACTTTTTGGATTTTTCATTTATAACTTCTTTTTTTCAAATACAAATGGGAAGTACGATAACAAAAGACTCGATAAACTCTTACACCACCTAAAAGACTGAAATATTAGACAAGACAAGAAAGTAAAAGAAAACATGAAAACAGACTCAAAATATAAAAAGTCTCTTCAAACAAACTCCCAAATGCGATAGTCCTGGTGTGGCAGTCATGCTAGAGCTCTGGTACATTGATCCATACCTAAATGAGAAAAATAAGACCAAATAGAGTTAGTGACTCGAGACACTATGCGACGCCACAACACCTCCTACTGGACATATGCAAGGCATGATTGGGCAATTTTGAAAATTAACCTACGTGGCCAAGAGTGGCTATTAGCGCAAACTCAACAAAGGTAACCTCAAAGACATGGAAATACCTCACTAATGCTTATATGGCTTCAAAACCCCAATAATTATGGCACTAGAAATTACTTCGCAAAAATGACCCAATTTTGCACAAATGGCCGATATGGCCAAACGCAGTTAGGGATGTGAATTCAACATGGACGGACCTTAAAGCTGAGAGGACACCTTGTTGTGGACTTAGGTCTTTAATACATGGGAAAATAAACCATTTTGAGAAAATAGCCCTAATTTGCAAAAAGACCAATGTGGCCAAACGTGGCTAAACATGCAAGATTTGGCTACGACCCTCGAAGCCAAGAACCTAAGACTCACTAGGAAGACCGGACCCTATGTGGCTGCTTACATATCCTGCCCCAAAAGATGAGAATCAGGTATGCGTAGTTCGGGAAGATTGGATATAGGAGAGAATTAAAAAAATAACTTATTTGGAGAAAACATATGTTTTGCCTTTTCTGAAAATGATGGAAAATGTAAAATCTTTTTGGATTTTCTTTTTCTCTTTTTTTTTGAATTTTGGGAAAACCGTGAAAGAAAAATGTCAGTGGTCCCTACTTGCTTCATTTTATACTTCACCCTCTTTTCTCTTATTTGGTCCGCCAAATGACCCACTTACCCTAAAAGAATGCAGCATGTAGCATATAGGGATGATTAAATATAATTTTGGGCCACGCACCCATTTTGATATAATTTGGTTAGGCCTCTTATAATGGGACACGGTGCCTGGGACCGGGCCCGGCTAGGTTTAAATACCATGATGCAAATAAGCATGACCTAAAGACTGACCTAAGTTTGGGGTTCACTAGACAAAGCAATTTGGGGCGGCACGTGGTCGATAGCGGCTGCTCTTGCTATCTGCCCACTCCACGCTCCCACACAACCCTCCCTAAAGATACAGGTGGCTCACAAAAAGGCCGTGTACGTTCAATCGTACTCCGGAAGACTTGTTGCAGAAAGAAGACCCGGGGTTATGCAAATGATGACAGTTATAAAGCAGTAAAGACATAAAAAGAAAACATGTAAATACATAAACAACTAGCAAATAATAACACAGTATAAAAACATAATAAAAATCATATAAAGCTTATAAAAACATAAAAAAACTCAACCAAATACTCTAAAAAGCCAACAAGATCGTAGTATCAGCTTGAACCTACAAGTCCCCAGCAAAGTCGTCAGAGCTGTCACATCCCTTTTTGCACCTCACTTAACCCTCTTTAAATAAATAAAGTGATTTTTGAAGCTCAAAGGGTTTTGAGTCATGAAAAGTGACAAGCAATTGTGTTCAAAACGACTTTTCAGAGTCGCCACCTGACATTTGATTTCGGTGTGTCATGTCACCATTTTTTAGAAATAATTTTTCCTTTTAAAACATTTTGGACACCATAACTAAGTTTGCACCAGTTTTCTAGGTAAGGGGGTTCATTTGACTCAGGGAAAAGGTGTTAGGCATTCCCCGAGTCCCGTAAAAATTACGATTGCGTACTCGATGTAGTTGGATTTTAAAATATTCAATTTGAGGTAAAAAAAAACATAAAAAGGAAAAAAAATACATGGGAGGCTCGAGGTCATCCCCACCTAATAAAAGAAGAATGAAAATAAAATAAAAATACTAATACTATGAGTGCTACTTTAGACCTCCAAATACAAATACTTTGGAGCATTCCCCGAAAAAATTATTTACAAAGTCTACGGGGCGTTCCCCTGAATATCATAAAAGTATCAGCTTGAACTTGCAAGTCCCCAGCAGAGTCGCCAGACTGTCACACCCCTTTTTTCACCTCACTTAACCCTCTTTAAATAAATAAAGTGATTTTTGAAGCTCAAAGGGTTTTGAGTCATGAAAAGTGACAAGGAATTGTGTTCAAAATGACTTTTCAGAGTCGCCACCTGACATTTGATTTCGGTGTGTCATGTCACAATTTTTTAGAAATAATTTTTTCTTTTAAAATATTTTGGACACCATAACTAAGTTTGCACCAGTTTTCTAGGTAAAGGGGTTCATTTGACTCGGGGAGAAGGTGTTAGGCATTCCCCAAGTCCCGTGAAAATTACGATTACGTACTCGATCTAGTTGGATTTTAAAATATTCAATTTGAGGTAAAAACAAACACAAAAAAGAAAAAAAATACACAGGAGGCTCGAGGTCGTCCGCACCTAATAAAAGAAGAATTAAAATTAAAATAAAAATACTAATACTATGAGTGCTAATTTTGACCTCCAAATACAAATACTTTGGGGCATTCCCCGGATAAAACATTTACAGAGTCGACAGGGCATTCCCCTGAATATGAACTAAGGGACGACCTCTTACCTCAAATAAAAAGGAAGAAAACCTAAAGTTTGCCTACCTGAGTGTGGTCGGCCTAAACATGCTCCTAGCGGAATATATAATTAAATAAACAAATGAAAGGAAACTAAATAAGGTAAAAGGAAATACTAAATCATGCTCATGTTTGTTTTTCGCTTTTCATTTTTTATTAGGCCGAGCCCAATACCTAAAGCGTGCAAGTAGATTTAATCTCTAATGGGTTAGCCTTCCCCATTCCCACGGCCCAACAACCATTCAAAAATCTCTACCCAAGCATCAGGAACACAAAATAATACTAGAAGAATAAGAAAAATGGTGGATCAAAATATGATAAGATTTCAAAATTAAACCAAGTTCATGTGCATTCCAATTTAATGAGGCAAGTTTCTCGGCAACCCTAGCATTACCTGAGAATACCAAAGAATTTTTTAGACAAACTAGCCAGAGTATATGGTTTACTTGACTAACTAGTTTAAAATACGACCTGGCTAAAGCTTAGCAAGGAGTTGTAACAGTTCTAACCACCAAAATGAACCGACCGGATTGACAACAATCAGTGAACACTAAAGAACAATTCCAGAATTCAATTGGCACTTAAACTCGACCACACAACTGGAAAGATCAAATCTGCATCAAGCACATGACTGCTTAAAATTGTCTTTCATTTGTAGATAAAAACCAATTTGAATCGATGCGAGAACGCAGCAGTGAGGAGCGAAATGCCAATAAACTTAGGCGGCCAGATTAATTTTTGCAACTAAGCTTTAACCAACACAACGTCATTCTATTATTTTTGCTTAAACTCAAAAATCAGAGAAGGATAGCCAAGGATTTATGACCAAATGCATCGTTGATTCATGCGGTATTTAACAATCAGGGAGCTAAACAAGTCATTCATATTCTAATACATAAGCCATCAGTCATTAAAGAAAGCTATACTCTAACACATAAGGAATGCTAAAACATCCAAAGCATAGAGGGTATGATCAACATACTAATTGATCCTAGGATCTTATCATATTATAATCAACACCCAAACAGAAGAGAGTGTAAGAAGATGTATGATACAGTTATAAAGCCTTCGATTCCAAAAATTAATCCAAGAAATCAGCAGCAAATTCGGATAGGAATCGCGAACGTAAACGTCGAACGACAGCTTCACATCCACAACGTCTAAAACCTCAAATGAAATCCATTTTTGAAACCAAAAATCAAAGAGGAGAAGAACTGAAATCTCCCTTTTTAGTTTTAGTTTTCTGATTTTCTGAAGTAAAAGGAAAATAAAAAATAAAAAATCAAGAAATTCCCGAATTTCTCTGAAGAACTGAAAATGTGTAACTTAACACTAAAGTAGAACCCTAATTTTCCTTTATTTTTTCAATCACTTCGCCGATTTTTTTGTCTCCAAAAACCTTTCAATTTTTTCTCTTCCCCTAAAGAAACAAACCCCAAATATATATAAGCTCTAGAAGCTTCTATACATCCCCTCCAACTCATGAAAATTCTTTTTTTCATTCAAGAAAATCCAAAATCCATCTTTAAACAAAAGTAAAGGCCAAATGGAGGGAGTAGATTGAGCGAGGCCCAATCCTACGCCTCCCATTCATCCTAATCTCGTCTTCAAATTGATTTTCGAGTGAGATGAGCATGTGAGAGAGAATGAGGAAGATTCGATTTGTACAAAATCTATTACTTGTCAGGCCACATGGAGGAAAGAAGAGGAGTAGAGGACCAAGAGCGCCCGGGGGAATTTTTCGGTGGGTTTGGGGTGTTGTAATGGCGGATCGAGGGCAGCAGAGGAAGGGCGCTATTTGGACTTGCTTCTTTAGGTTTAGGGTTTGGTTCATATGAGGTTTTATATGAAGGGCTGGGGGAATATGAGCCATTGGATTAGATGGGATAAATGGCTAGGATTTAAGGAGGGAATGGGGCAGGTCAAATGGTATTAGGTTGTGGGTCTTGGGGAAAAAGGGTGGGTAAGGGGTTATTTCAGGTAGGGCTTCAGATTTGGGCCTTACAATTGGGCTAAAAAAATATTCAAACTTTAGTTAAATTCCTTTTAATATAAGATAAATATACTACATAATGCAAAAATATCGAGGAGGGCCGAAAATTACATGTCTACAGCTGCCCCTCATTAACTGAAAACATGAAGAGTTTTTAGACAAAGAACTGCAAGACAGGGTTTTTTTTATCCGACTGATTGTGTAAGACCATGTCAATGGGGGATAAGGAATCTCGGTGGATTCCAGAGTTATGTAATAGGTGGCTTCAAGCTAAGTAGGAGAGCCTCACCACCTACGATTGGATTGTATGGTTAGCTACTTGTGAGGTTTCTGGTTATCGGCATACTGGTGGGTTATTACGCCTAAGGAAAGAGAACATCAGTGGTGATTTGAGCAAAGGATTTTAGGAATGTGTGCTATAATTGGCCTCATCAATTTGTGTTTAGGCTTTGGGAAGACTCGGGACTTACACTTCGTGTAGAGGTAATTTACAAGAAAGGTGATTCAGGCGGGCGTTTCCTTGAGAGGGTGTTCATGTGCTAGCAGAGCCTTGAAGTTGATTATATTCAGGACCAAGTCAGAGTGGGTGACTCTCAACAACGGTCCAAGTGAATTCAAAAGTTAAAGTGTGGTGCCTATGGATTTGAATCCGTAGTATGGTTGAGTATCGAGCTTTTGCAGCAGATTATGAAAGGGGCTGGGAGTGTTCTGTGTTATCTTCGGTATGCGGTGTAAAATGAGAGTAATAGGAGAAAATAACTCCAGAATCATAAGGAAATTATCAGAATGGGTGTACCAGTTGAAGATGTGAATATGCGCATAAGGAGGGTATGATATGGTTAGGGAGTTTTGAGACAACATGGTCTCGCAAAATAAGGTCACTCGGGATGAGTGCGGGTTTGAGTTCATGATGTTTTGAATGGAGCTATTATTATTCCTAAGGCAAGTGTCACACCTCCTTTTTCACTACACCCCCGGGAAGGGTGTAAAGGAGTTTTTCCAATTAAAGGACAATCGAAACGGGATTTTTTATTTTATTTTAAAAAAATCAGAGTCGCCACTTGGGATAATCTTATGGTGTCCCAAGTCACCGGTTCAAATCCCGAATCGAGAAAAAGATTGACTCTGTTTAACAGTTCGCGAACATACAAATTTGGTTAAGGAATTCTATTAACCCGGGAGAAGGTGTTAGGTATTCCCGAGTTTCATGGTTCTAGCACAGTCGCTCAACTGTTATATTCATCTTAATTATCTAATTTAAAACATTTAGAGACTATGTGCATTTTTTAAGTTTAACCTCTTTTATTCACTTTTAAGAATATTGCAACGCTGTTAAATCACGTCTTGAACCGCGTCACATAAATACACCCGCGGTCTTCGATATATTTTAACATTGTTGAAATTTGAATTTGGGTCACATAAATGTGCACTCGAGTTTAGGGAGGTAAATTATTAAACTGTAATGAACTGACCGGTCGTATTGAGCCTTAGCATGCCGTCAAGTAGTTTGAAGCCATGAACAGCTTCATTTCAGGTATTATGACTTGCACGTGCATTCGGAATTGAACTTCGGGAAGTTCAGAGTTGATTTGGAAAGAAAATTCTCATTTCGGAAGCTTAAAGTTGGAAGAATTGACTAGGATAGGATTTTTGAGTAAACGACCTCGGAATTGGGATATGAAGGATCCAGTAGGATTATATGATGATTTCGTACTTGGGCGTATGCGCAAATCGGGTCTTAGATGACCCGGGAGCATTTTAGCGCATATTGTGGAAGTTAGAATTTTGGAAGAAATTTCATAAATTTGGATTGAAGTGCATTTCAGTGTTATCGTTGAGGACCCGGGGGCCTCGGGTGGATTCCGGGTGGTTAATGGATCGAATTTGGAGTTCGGAAGAAGGCTGAAGTGCTAGTTGTTGTAATAACCGAACCTGCAAGAATTGGGCTGCAGGTGCGGAGCCGTAGAAGTGGCCACAAAGCCACAGATACAGGATTTGGTGAAGGGAGCTGGGAACGTACTTGCAGTCAAGGTTCCGCAGAAGCGGGACCGCACCTGCGGTAGAGAGGTCGCAGAAGCGGAATGGGGCGGCTAGGCTGGGACTGCAGATGCGGTCATTTTTCTGCAGATGCGGGACCGCATCTGCGGTGGAGAATGCGCAGAAGCAAAAAAGTGAGGCCTGGTGGGGAACCGCAGAAGCGGTATTTGGACCGCACCTGCGGAACCGTAGAAGCGGTCATAGGACCGTAGGTGCGAAAAGTGCTGGAGGTAGAATGGTTGTTTTAAAATCGGGATTTGGCCATTTTCTCTCATAATTTCTTGGCTTGGGCAATTTTGGAGAGAGCTTCAAGTGGGATTTTCATCATCAACGATAAGGTAAGCTATCCCCATCCATCTAGTGTTAAATACATCGATTATGTATGGATTTTAGCAGTAAATTGGTAGAAATTTGGGGGTTTTGGTAGAAAGACCTAGAATTTATATTCTTGGAATTTTACCACGATTTTGGGTATGGAATTTAGAGAAAATCATATATTTTAATTCGTGAGGCCATGGGTATTCTTTATCTTTGAAAAATTTTGGATTCTGGGCACGTGGGTTCGAGGTCATTTTTGTCAACTTTTCGATCAGGGTTAGGAATTATTATAAATTGGATTATAATGAGTACCTTAGCATTAATGGATTTACATAATTATTGGCTAGTTTTGGAGCGCTGTGCATCGATTCGAGTCTTCGGAAGGGCGTGGAATGCCGGTTATGGACCTTCGAAGCGAGGTGAGTCTCCTTTCTAACCTTGTAAGAGGGAATTGTCCCCATAGGTAAAATAATTGGTTATGTGCTCCTATTTGTGGGGGCTACGTGCGCACGAGGTGACGAGAGTTCATGCGTAGCTACTATTATGCTATTGTCCGTGTAGTTTAGGACCTAATATCATGTTATACTGGGATTATTTGTGAACTTATTGACAGCTTGAATTGATAGCTTGAATTGCTTAAATCACATTGAATTAGTAAATAAACTCTACAAGGATTAAACTTCTTTTTTCTTAAATGGTTAAAAGAGGATTGACTTTCTTTGGATAATTGCTCCGTGTGGAATCTTGATTGAGTGTTTGTGGGTGTTTAAATTTTGGAGCGGGTCAAACGCCTCAGCAGATTAAATAGTAGCATATATGGTTCGTGTCGTTCGACCCTCGGCAGTGCACAGTTTACATTCTTGCTGGAGTGGGCCGTCGACCTCGGCATGAGAATATTTGGACAAATAATGACAAGAAATTTTGGAAATTTTCTATAAAAGAAATAATTGTTTACTTGTTTTCCTCTATTGGATTAAAAATCATGTTTATAGAAATTCACGATTTAATATATTATTGACATTATTATTGGACCACTAGTAAGTGTCGAAGTCCACCATCTCGTCTCTACTTCTTCGAGATTAGACGGGATACTCATTGAGTACACGTTGTTTTCGTACTCATACTACACTTCTGTGTGTTTTTGTTGCACATGTATATGTAACCTGAGTGGCCTACTGGGCGTAGCAGCACGGGTGATTCGGGGACTAGGTGAGTTGCATTATTCGAGGTGGCCCGCAGCTAGTGAAGTCCCTTCCAGTAAATTGTATTTATTTTCTGTCCACGGTATTTCGGACGGATGTTGTATTGTATTATTTCTTAGAAATTGCTCATGCACTTGTGACACCGGGTTCTGGGATGGTTTGAAATATTTTGTATTAATTGCCTATTATATAATTCGAATTGAAGCAGTTGTCTCTTTACTTATGAAATTAGAAGGAAAAATCTGAGTTTTCAAAATTGTCTAAATTGGAATATAATTAAGTAATTTGGTTGGCTTGCCTGACAGCGGTGTTTGGTGTCACACCTCCTTTTTCTGCTGCTGCACCCCGTGAGGGTGCAGTAAAGAGAGTTTTTCCAATTAAAGGACAATCTAAACGGGATTTATTATTAAGAGTTGGAGTCGCTACTTGAGAGATTTATGGTGTCCCAAGTCACCGTTTTGAATCCCAATCGAGGAAAAAGTTGGCTCTATATTACAGTCTATGAACCAAAAATCCGGATAAGGAATTATGTTGACCCAGGAGAAGGTGTTAAGCATTCCCGAGTTCCGTGGTTCTAGCACGGTCGCTCAGCTGTCATATTTGGCTTATTTATCTGATTTTATAACATGCTTTAACTTATGTACAAATTTTAACTTTTAACCGCTTTTAATTATTTTTTAAGNTTGACAGCTTGAATTGATAGCTTGAATTGCTTAAATCACATTGAATTAGTAAATAAACTCTACAAGGATTAAACTTCTTTTTTCTTAAATGGTTAAAAGAGGATTGACTTTCTTTGGATAATTGCTCCGTGTGGAATCTTGATTGAGTGTTTGTGGGTGTTTAAATTTTGGAGCGGGTCAAACGCCTCAGCAGATTAAATAGTAGCATATATGGTTCGTGTCGTTCGACCCTCGGCAGTGCACAGTTTACATTCTTGCTGGAGTGGGCCGTCGACCTCGGCATGAGAATATTTGGACAAATAATGACAAGAAATTTTGGAAATTTTCTATAAAAGAAATAATTGTTTACTTGTTTTCCTCTATTGGATTAAAAATCATGTTTATAGAAATTCACGATTTAATATATTATTGACATTATTATTGGACCACTAGTAAGTGTCGAAGTCCACCATCTCGTCTCTACTTCTTCGAGATTAGACGGGATACTCATTGAGTACACGTTGTTTTCGTACTCATACTACACTTCTGTGTGTTTTTGTTGCACATGTATATGTAACCTGAGTGGCCTACTGGGCGTAGCAGCACGGGTGATTCGGGGACTAGGTGAGTTGCATTATTCGAGGTGGCCCGCAGCTAGTGAAGTCCCTTCCAGTAAATTGTATTTATTTTCTGTCCACGGTATTTCGGACGGATGTTGTATTGTATTATTTCTTAGAAATTGCTCATGCACTTGTGACACCGGGTTCTGGGATGGTTTGAAATNTATTTTTTAAGGAATTGAATGTAGTTTAAAATATATTTTTGGATCACGTCACATGAAATGCACCCGGATCCTCGACACATTTTATCCAACGTTTTGGGATTTGGATTGCATGAAATGCACACCCGAATTTAGGAAGGTAAAATTATTAAAGACGAGCCTAAAGAGACTAACGCATTATTATTTTGGGGAAGGCCGTGAAATTTGCTAAACAGCCCATCCCGAAAGCTAAGTATTTTAATACAACCATTTATTGAGGCCTCGCAGTTTGTGTGCTTTATTTGGTGAGGCTCATCTCATTTTTTTTAAAAGGACAATCCTAAAGTCACTATATTTTCTATTTTTCCGTCTCTAGTAATAAAGAGAGAAACAAATCCTAAGCAAATCTCATTTGTAATGGCCAAACCTATGGAATTATCTTGGTGATTACTGGCCCAATGCATCAGGCTCATGATAAGAGCCCAACTCCCATTGTCCAGTGGCTGATTTCAAACCCGACATCGAGTCTGGGCGACGGCCTTTCAAAACGTGACTTGGGCCAAAACATCAACTCACAGAAGAGGATTCGAATCTAAATTAGTATACACAGGTTATTGCCAATTGCTTCACATGATCAAGCCAAACACAATAGTTCAATTTTGAGCAAAGGGCTACTAACAATTATTATCTACCTACTGTTGATCAGGTTAAAACCTTCATAGCTAGTGAACCTAACAAGTTTAAACAGGCAGGTTCAATAGAAAAATCTCATACTAACTTCATCTTATTCCACTTATTTAACTAAACAGCTTGACAACAATTGGCATGCTTGACTATTCGAGAAAGCACAGTTAACTTGGAAGTTCGATTTTTAATTCTATGTTGCTGAAGTTAGTATTAAACTACTAAATTTACAACTAAGAAAGGCAAAATTAATGATCCAATACAGTCCTCATCAGGTACAAACTAAACTACTAAATTTACAACTAAGAAAGGCAAAATTAATGATCCAATACAGTCCTCATCAGGTACAAACTCCACCAGTTCTAAATTTCATCGAGCTGTAGGTCAAAATGACTATACAAGTACTTATCATCTATGTCCGCTAAACTACAGATACAACAACAAGTAATCAACAACCCGAGCATTTTCATTTCACTTTTACATCTCACAGCTACATCAAATTGAGCTCAGTTGTGTACCTGGTATTGGAAACACAAGAAGAGGAAGGAGTGATCAGTAACAGTAGTAACAATACAGCAAACAGCAACAGTAACAGAGATCCAGCAGCAAACTCAGGAAAACCAGTTGCAATTCCAGAAATACCAAACAGCAACACAAACAGACCGAGGAAATGACTAGAATTAAACCAGACTTGGACCCAAAATACCAATGAAACAGTGTCCAGTTACACACTCAAACAGACTGATCTAAGAGATGCAATAAAACAGTAGGTTTTCCTAATTTTCTGTTCTTTAAACTCTCAAAGAAGAAAAATAACTCTCAGGAACTTCATTTTTTTTTTGATTTCCACTGAGTTCCAAAATAACAGCCATCAATGAACCAACACCAGTTGCAAACCAAATAGCAAATGGACAGTTCAAGCCAATAATACAACAATCAACCACAGCAACACAAACAGGCCTGAAACCCAGTAAAATTCCAGAAAATACCAACAGCTACACCAATGAAACCCTAACTAGTTGATCCCCTAACACTCTTCAAGACCAAAGCAAAAGCACTCTGAAACAGTAACAGTACTAATACTGATTTTCAGCAGTAAAAGAAAAACCTCACTTTTCAGTTTTTTTTTCTCAATCTCTGACCCTTTTTTTTTAGATTCTAAGCCCCCCTCTTTCCCTCTGAATTCCAACCTTTAAATAGGCATTCAGCTAGTGTTATATCCACTATGTTTCAACTTTTCAATTGTTTATTACCCATTACCTTAGTGCCCTTTTTTTTAAACAGATAGTGCACATTTCAGTCCTTAAAATCAGCAATAAGTGCAATTTCCACTAAGGAATATTTTCACTTAGAATTGTCTCTAATCAGTCCTTTAGTAGCCTCTAATCAATTATTTAGGTAATTTAATTCCTCAAACTACCCCTTAAACTACTCCTGTGATTTATTCTATCCCTAGTTTTGCACCTTATCAGTTATAAACCAATCCAATTCATCAAAATCAATCAGTAATACAAGCTAAGATTCAGAGTAGATCGAATAGCATCAAAGTAAACCAACGAAACAGGAGAAAATCCTATTGAACTACCAAGAGCAATTTTGACTGACACACACACATGGAAATAAACTTTGAAACAACTTGCATTTCTAAATTAACCTCAGACAAAAATGAAAGAACATTAACAATAACTGAACGGGGTTATGAAGCTGGGAATACAAGGATCAACACATAAAACATTCGACATTAACCAACTCGAAAAGAATTACTGAACTACAAATAAGACAGATTAATTGACGAATCTACTTAACCACATGTTATTAATTTACAGAAGAAAACTAGACCAAATAAATGGTCTGATGGAGAAGGGAGAAAATAATGATAAAAATGACGAATTCCTATGACACTTAATCTGAGAATAATTAAAAGAGAAATAAGAAAAAGAGAAGAAATACCTCGAAATTATAGGCTAAACTTCAATCTGTTCCATTTGAAATTTTGACTCGAACTTTTGAGGTCCAAACGGACCATAATCAAGTGTTCTCGATTGAAAACACTTGACTAAGGTCGATTACAACCTCAATTCTTTTTGGTCCTTCTAGGGTTCGTTCAATCGAATTAAAATTCGACGAGTTCTGCCATGATTCGAGCAAAACTAATATGGGCTTTGGGGCGAGGGTGGCCTGGTGGTTCAGTGGTGTAGCTTTGGGAGGGTTTAGGGTTGGCGCCACCACCAAGGGATTTTGTGGCGGCGCTAGGGTTCTTGACTGTAATTTGATATTCGAGGAAGGGGGTTGGGATTCGAAGGAAACTAAGGTTGGTTTTGGTATGAGGTAGGTCTAACGGTGGTATGGTATGATTTTGATGGTTGTTAGATGGACTAGGGTTTTGGACGGGGACCTTCGATCGATTATTCTAAGGGATTGGTCAGGATTTGAAGGAACTGATAGTGGATTGGAGTGGAGGAGGTTATGGGGAAGAAGGGGTGTAATTTTGGTGGGGTTTGGTGACTGACCGCCGCCGTGGGCGATTTCCAGCGGGCGGTCAGCGGCAGAGTGAGGCGGAGGTTGTTGGGTTGTCTTTGAAGCTTAGAGAGACAAATAGGGGGGTTTGGATTGGGGGGGTTGGGTAGGAGATTAGGTTTATATACCAGGGGGAAAATGATCCTGGCCATTTGATCAAACGAGATCAACGGCCTGGATTATTTACTAATATGGAGACGGCGTCGTATTGGTAAGTGGTGGGTCGGTTTGAATCGGGTAACGGGAACGGGTTATGAGACGGGTTAATGGGTGTATTTTGAACTGTTAGATCATGATCAATGGATGGCTGAGATCTACTGGCCATGGAACGGCGTCGTTTTGGACGTCTGAGAGCTCTGGTCAGTTGAACTGGGTTAAGCACAAAATTTGGGTTGGACTTGGTCAATTTATGGATGGCCCAGTCCGATTTTCTCTTCTTTTTCATTTCTTCCTTTCTTTTATTTTCCCTTATTTCTACATTGAATTATAATCACAAATACTAATTAATTCCTAAAGATAATTATCACACACAATTAAAATAAAAATCACACAATTTGACATTAAATGCTAAAAAAATGCAAAGTACATGTTTTTGTGATTTTTCATTTTTGTGAAATAACTTAATTACTCCTAATTGTAAAATTAAATCCTAAATGCAAATGCAATATATTTTGTATTTTCCTTAATTGAAACAAATAAATATGCAACGACAAATGCAAACAATAACACAAAATTTACAACAATTGCAAACAAACAAAAAAAATTATTTTATTTTGAATTTCTTTTTGAGTAATTCATACATGGCAAAAATCACGTGCTCACATTCGGTGCCATCACGACCCTTAGTGGATTTTGGGTCGTGACAACATGGTATCAGAGCACTAGGTTCCTAGGGTCTAACAAGTAATGAGAAAGTCTAGTAGTGTGTCGCGGATCGGTATGGAGACGTCTGTACTTATCCTCGGGAGGCTGCAGGACTGTTAGGAGAACTTCCCTTCTTGATTCCTCATCGTGCGATTTGATTCTTTTGAGGCTTATGCCATTGTTTCTTTCCTACTCAATCTTATGCGATGCAAAGCGCTTGCTATTCATCGAGAATTGAAGAATTGTAATGATATTACGAATATGGTGCGGGATGTTTCTCCCTGTATAGTTGTCTGAGCTATTATCATCACCTTGTGGAAGGATATTTTATTGTTTCAGCCTTGGTAATGGTACTTCTGAGGGCTCTGAGGCTAGGCTCAAGTTGCCTTGATGCTTATGAACGATTATTCTGCAGTAGTGATATGATGGTAGGATGTTGCCAACTTGTCGGGGCAGTGAGTAACTTGAAGGGAGGTTTACTCAGTGCGTGATTCAGAAATTCAGTATTTTACTTTCGACGGGGGAAAGGAAATCGGACTAAGAATGTGCAGATTTGTGATGATGGAGTAACGAGGCTTGGTATTTGCAAGCGTGGAGGAATTCTCATATGTGATGAGGTGTCATTGTCCTTGATGAATGTACTAAATTTGTCGCTGTTATGGTCTTCTATAATTCGCATTAGGGTAACGCATTGAGGAATAATATTGGAGAAACGATTGTTAGACATCACGAGGTAGGGTGGTTCAGGATTGAATCGGCATTACTAATATTGGCAGCTCGAGAAAGATGATCTTCGAAAAAGTTGAAGTTAGTAGCGATTTGTGGATTCAAGTGCGACGAAGGTAGATTTTATTTAAGGCAACAAATGAGCAGCAAAGTGTGAGGAAGGACATGTGGGAAGTATCAGACGGTGTTAAAAACTTCTAGAAGGCTAGGTATAAGAAGCGTAGGTCGAGTAGTTAATTAAAGAAGTGAGTTCTCCCATAGTGGGAGTGTGGCGGAGCTGCATAGGGACTTTGGTTGTAGGATGACTTCGTGCCTTAAGGAGAGTTTGGGGTCGATTTGAGAATTTTAGTGATTGGTGGTTGGGATCTACGGATCTAATCTGAAGTATAGGTTATTATGTTGCAGGAGATTTGATGTAATGAAAAGGAGTTGCTTAAAAGAAACAAGGATGCAGCATAATATCAAATTGGAAGGTTGTTGCCGCTCATTTAAGTGATGTCCACGAGGGATGAATAGACTTGTGCAGCTAGAGAGTGAGCTCGGACTCAGGATGGGTTATTGATGTAATAGTGATTGTATCCCGTGCACTAGCATTGGAAGATGTCGGGAAGTGATTTCCACAGGTGGGTTATTCCCTATGAGCGGATTAGCGGTCGTGAGGTTGGCGAAGCTTCTTTTAAGAATTCTATCAGTTATGCAGCGAAGAGATCGGTCGTGCGAATGTGGTAAATGATTTAGAGTATAAAAATGGGGTTTTACGGAAAGAATCCGAGAATTTAGGTTGTTGATTGTGCAAGGATATGTCAATAAGACCTAAGGAATCCTGGTGAATTCCAGAGTTGTGAAATAATGGCTTCAAGCTAAATCGGAGAGTCCCACCGCCTATGATTGGGTTGCATGGTTAACTACTTGTGGAGTTGCTGATTATTAGCATATTGAGGGGTTATCTCATCTATAAGAAAAGACTATAAGTAGTAATTCGAGCTAATGAATTGTTGAAATGCATGCTATGGTTGGCCTTATTGGCTCATGTTCAGGCTTGGGGAAGGATTCAGGATTTATGCGTTGTATAAATGCAGGTTTCAAAGGGTTATTTCCACTGGGTGCCTCGATGAGAGGGTATTCATGTGTTATAAGATTCATGGAGTTGTTCATATTTGGGGCCAAGTAAGGGCGAGTGGCTCTCAGTAACGGTCCTAGTGGATTCAAGAGGTAAAGTGTGGTGCCCAATAATTTCAAGCCTATAGGTATGGCTAGGATTCAGGCTTGGTAGGAGCTTAGGAGAAGAGGCCAGAATGTTGTATGATGTCTTGACTTGCAGTGTAGCAGTTGGGAAATACAAAATGATTCGTGGGATTTGAGACAGAATGGCCTCGTAATTCAACATCGCTCGGAATGAGTGTGAATGAATTATGCTATGTGTTGAATGGAGTTGTTATTGCTTCTAAGGCGATCAGGGTAAGTCGAAAGAATATAGATTGGTTATCCATAATTGAGTTGGCATATTGGTGGTGGAGATCAGTTCACTCAGTATGATCAATTTATGAGTGTGATTTGTAGCGGTACGTGTAAGGCCTATCGGCCATCGTAATTGATGTTATTCAGGAGTATTCTATTGTTATGGCCCATTATGTATGGGCGGATCACGAAAGGGTTGTGGTGGATTAGACCAGTACTTAAGGATTTGGATCTTCTACGGTTATTAGGATTCACCTGTGTGTTGCTAGGTTCTCCTGAACTGAGTTCAGTGAAAAGCTTTGATGTGTTGAAGTATTAATCTATTAGCAATTCTGGAATTATGATGAAAAGTCGTGTCCTACCTTATATTGGCATAGTGGATGCAGTAAGTGATATGGAATTTGAAGTTAGGGTCAAGGTATCAGTTTGGAGCTTACAAGGATGCCACGAGCTCGGATGAGAACGAAAGGAGTTTCGATGTTTAAGGTAAGATCGTATTGTCCTCAACATCACCTAAGATCGGTATTTTGTGAAAAGGCTTTGCATCCTGGTTAATGGTTCATGATCTTCTTTCAGCGTTAGTGCGGCCGGTGGTTTAGAGGTAAGACCTAGTTATTTGTTATGGTAGGTTGTGGGAGTGTGTCCCACGGGAAGGTCGTATAAGTGTGGCATGTAGTCACTTGATTGATTAAAGAAGTTAAACCAAGTATGAAGATTTGTGAAGATATCGATAAATTGAGAATATATGCATGGAGGGCACTCAGTTACTGCGTTGTGGACTGTGGATGAGTACTCCGGTTATGACAGTTGTTCTTGTGTGTTATGAGAAAATGGAAATTAGTATGGAACTTTGAAGGGTAATGGCTTAGTTTGATACGATCAGGATCGACTTGAGGTCGGTGGATGGATTTAAATGTGAATATGGGCTCTATGTCAGGCCAGTTGTGTTCATTTCAGCAAATTGCTCCTTATGGAAGAATAGTCGGAGTTTTATTTCGTTGTCAGCTATTTCATGTAATGATATATTGTGTCGTGCGAGTTGTGGGACGGCTTGGTGAATTTCTTATGTGTTGAGGTTCCGCATAGAGATGAGTTTTTATATGAGCAAAATGGCTTTTGAGATTCATATCATATATTGCACTTCAGTTGTGCTCGAGATTGTGGATTAGAGCGTTATATGTCTCCCCAAGGAATGGTATTATACACTTAGCGTGTTTATGACTGATATTCAGTATTTTGTTGTAATGACAAATTTAGCTCGATGTACATCTCCATATGTGAGTTCCATGTGTGGATCGGGTGACACGCCACCATAGGTATGTTATTTGGATCGGGTGGCACGCCGCCATGGTTATGTTATGTGGACTGGGTGGCACACCGCCATGGTTATGATTGCTCGGATCAGGTTGCGCGCCGCAACAGTGTGATGTTCAGTACAGTTCCACATATCTATTTATGTGTTCTGCTTCATATTTTTTTAAGGAAGCTCATATTAGATATGCGCCCGTGTCGCATGTATGATTCGCGAGCGGGGTAATTGAAATCATTTTTCAGAGTTCATTTTCCCTTTTGTATCGCATTCTAATTGGTAGCCTATTGGCACATTATGGCATCATATGAGACTTTTGATCATGTCCGGGATGGCTTATTGCCTGAGCAGTTCGTACTGGGTGAGACGATATTTTTGGATTTAGGATCAGCGCAATCTGATTATAAGAAGTATAATAAGGAGCAAAGATCATTATTTGGTTCAGAATGAGGTAGTGATTCTTGTCAGGAGTATAGGCTCAATGATTTGTTTACTCGATACTTGGTTATGAATTTCTACACATCTATTCCATCATGGCAGTATTGTAAGAATTACAGCAAGACCTGTGTAGGTCATGAGGTGCAATGGGAGCATTTGATTCGTAGAATTTTGACTAAATTGATTGGAGAATGTTATTGTAGTCCCATGAGTAAAATGGTGCAAGGTGTGAATTCAGCTGAGGTATGCAGTCACGTCTTGGTACTGCGTGCGGTGATTGATATGATGAGCGTATGTTGGAAAACAGGTCGGGCATTGAATTTCAGATGTTGGAATTGGACTTTGAGACTTATCTTCTTGAATAAAAGTAAATATCTTCATAATTGATCGAGTTAATATGCTCAACTGAGTTATGGTAGCACGGGAAGGTGCATAAGGTGTTAAACAATGATTTCAGACTACTTCAGTGCAGTTCTCAGCACGTTCGAGGACGAACGTATGTTTAAGTGGGAGAGAATATAATGACCCGACCGGTCATTTTGAGCCTTAGCACGTCGTCCAGCGGTTTGAAGCCATGAACAGCTTCATTTCAGGTATTATGACTTGCGAGTGCAGTCGGAATTGAACTTCGGGAAGTTTGGAGTTGATTTGGAAAGAAAATTCTCATTTCAGAAGCTTAAAGTTGGAAGAATTGACAAGGATTGGATTTTTGAGTAAACGAACTCGGAATTGGGATATGAAGGTTCCAACAGGTTCGTATGATGATTTCAGACATGGGCGTATGCCAGGATCTGGTCTTGGATGACCCGGGAGCATTTTGGCGCCTATTGTGGAAGTTAGCATTTTGGAAGACATTTCATAAGTTTGGCTTGAAGTGCATTTTAGTATTATCAATGTCCTTTGGGGATTCTGAGTATGTGAATAGATCTGTATGGTGATTCTGGATTTGGGAGCGCGATCGGAAGTGAATTCGGAGGTCCATAGGTCATTTTGGAGTCATTTGGCTAAAGATAGAAAATTGAAGGTTTTTGAGAAGTTTGACCGGAAGTGGACCTTTTGACATCGTGGTTGGAATTCGATTCCGAAAGTTGGAACAGGTCCGTGATGTCGAATATGACTTGCGTGCAAAATTTGAAGTCAATCAGACGAGATTTGATGGGTTTAAACATCGAAATTAGAAGTTTGAAATTCTAAAGTTCATAAAGCTTGGATTGGAGGTCGATTCGTGGTTTTGGCATTGTTTGAAATGATTTGAGGCCTCGAGCAAGTCCGTAAATTATTTTGGGATTGGTCGGTAAGTTTGGTTGAGGTCCCGGGGGCCTCGAGTGGATTCCGGGTGGTTAACGGATCGAATTTGGAGTTTGGAAGAAGGCTGAAGTGCTGGTTGCTATCATAACCGCACCTGCGAGAATTGGGCTGGAGAAGCGGCCACAAAGCTGCAGATTCGGTATTTGGTGAAGGGAGCTGGGACCACAAATGCGGTCAGGGTTCCGCAGAAGCGGGACCGCACCTACAGTAGAGAGGTTACAAAAGCGGAATAGGGCGGCTAGGCTGGGACCGCAGATGCGGTCATTTTTCCGCTGATGCGGGATCGCACCTGCGGTGGAGAATGTGCAGAAGCGAAAAAGGGAGGCCTAGTGGGGAATCGCAGAAGCAGTAATTGGACCGCACCTGTGGAACCACAGAAGCGGTCATAGGACCACAGGTGCGAAAAGTGCTGGAGGCAGAATGGTTGTTTTAAAATCGGGATTTGGCCATTTTCTCTCATATTTTCTTGGCTTGGGCGATTTTTGGGAGAGCTTCAAGTGGGATTTTCATCATCAACGATAAGGTAAGCTAGCCCCATCCATCTTGAGTTAAATACATCGATTATGTATGGATTTTAGCATGTAAATTGGTAGAAATTTGGGGGTTTTGGTAGGAAGACCTAGAATTTATATTCTTGGAATTTTACCACGATTTTGGGTATGGAATTTAGAGAAAATCATATATTTGAGTTCGTGAGGCCATGAATAATCTTTATCTTCGAAAAGTTTGGATTCCGGGCACGTGGGCTCGAGGACATTTTTGTCAACTTTTTGATCGGGGTTAGGAATTATTATAAATTGGATTATAACGAGTACCTTAGCATATATTAATGGATTTACATAATTATTGGCCAGTTTTGGAGCATTGTGCATCGATACGAGTCTTCGGAAGGGCGTGGAATGCCGGTTATGCACCTTCGGAGCAAGGTGAGTCTCCTTTCTAACGTTGTAAGAGGGAATTAACCACATAGATAAAATAATTAGTTATGTGCTCCTATTTGTGGGGGCTAGATGTGCACGAGGTGACGAGAGTCCATGCGTAGCTACTATTATGCTATTGTTAGGACAGTTTAGGACCTAAGAGCATGTTATACTGGAATTATTTGTGAACTTATTGA
This sequence comes from Nicotiana glauca, assembly GCA_026770625.1. Taxonomy (NCBI): domain Eukaryota; kingdom Viridiplantae; phylum Streptophyta; class Magnoliopsida; order Solanales; family Solanaceae; genus Nicotiana; species Nicotiana glauca. The sequence goes on from MU666759.1 coordinate 39,823, forward strand.
CAGCTTGAATTGCTTAAATCACATTGAATTAGTAAATAAACTCTAAAAGGATTAAACTTCATTTTTTCTTAAATGGTTAAAAGAGGATTGACTTTCTTAGGATAATTGCTCCGTGTGGACTCTTGATTAACTGTTTGTGTGTTTAAATTTTGGAGCGGGCCGAATGCCTCGAAAGATTAAATAGATGCATCTATGGTTCGCGTCGTTCGACCCTCGGCAGTGCACAGTTTACATTCCTGTTGGAGCGGGCCGTCGACCTCGGCATTTGCGCATGTTTGTATTGCTGCCTTGAACTTATTAAACTTGTTGTTGCCTTTTTATGGCTTGAGAATATTTGGACAAATAATGACAAGAAATTTTGGAAATTTCCTATAAAAGTAATAATTGTTTACTTGTTTTCCTCTATTCAATTAAAAATCATGTTTATAGAAATCCAGGATTTAATGTATTATTAACATCATTATTGGACCACTAGTAAGCGTCGAAGTCAGCCATCTTGTCTCTACTTCATTGAGATTAGATGGGATACTTATTGAGTACACGTTGTTTTCACGTTGTTTTCATACTCATACTACACTTATTGTGCATTTTTATTGCACAGGTATATGTAACTCGAGTGGCCTACTAGGCGTAGTAGCACAGGTGATTCGGGGATTAGGTGAGTTGCATTATTCGAGGCGGCCCACAGCTAGTGAAGTCCCTTCCAGTAAATTGTATTTACTTTCTGTCCACGGTATTCCGGACTGATGTTGTATTGTATTATTTCTTAGCAATTGCTCATGCACTTGTGACACCGGGTTCTGGGATGGTTTGAAATATTTTGTATTAATTGCCTATTATATAATTCAAAATGAAGCAATTGTCTCTTTACTTATGAAATTAGAAGGAAAATTTCGAGTTTTCAAAATTGTCTAAATTGTAATCTAATTAAGTAATTTTGGTTGGCTTGCCTGACAACGGTGTCCGGCGCCATCACGACCCTTAGCGGATTTTGGGTCGTGACAATATGGTATCAGAGCACTAGGTTCCTAGGGTCTAACGAGTAATGAGCAAGTCTAGTAGTGTGTCGCGGATCGGTATGGAGACGTCTGTACTTATCCTCGGGAGGCTGTTGGACTGTTAGGAGTACTTCCCTTCTTGATTCCTCATGTGCGATTTGATTCCTTTAAGGCTTATGCCTTTGTTTCTTTCTTACTCAATCTTATGCGACAAAAAGCGCTTGTTATTCATCGAGAATTGAAGAATTGTAATGATATTATGAATATATGGTGCGGGATGTTTCTCCCTGTATAGTCATCTTAGCTATTATCGTCGCCTTGTGGAAGGATATTTTGTTGTTTCAGCCTGGTAATGGTACTTCTGAGGGCTCTGAGGCTAGGCACAAGTTGCCTTGATGCTTATGAATGATGGTTCCATAATAGTGATATGATAGTAGGATGTTGCCCACTTGTCGGGGCACTGAATGACTTGAAGGGAGGTTTCCTCAGTGCGTGATTTAGAAATTTAGTATTTTACTTTTGACGGGGGAAAGGCAATCGGACTAAGAATGTGCAGATTTGCGATGGTGGAGTGACGAGGCTTGGTATTTGCAAGCGTGGAGGAATTCTCGTATGTGATGAGGTGTCATTGTCCTTCATGAATGTACTAAATTTGTCGGTGTTATGGTCTTCTACAATTCGCATTGGGGTAGGGCATTGAGGAATAATATTAGAGAAATGACTGTTAGATATCGCGAGGTAGGGTGGTTCAGTATTGAATCGGCATTACTAATATTGGCAGCTCAAGAAAGATGATCTTCGGAAAAGTTGAAGTTAGTAGCGATTTTTGGATTCAAGTGCGACGAAGGTAGATTTTATTTAAGGCAACAAATGAGCAGCAAAGTGTGAGGAAGGACATGTGGGAAGTGTCAGGAGGTGTTTAAAACTTCTAGAAGGCCAGGTATAAGAAGCGCAGGTCGAGTAGTTGATTAAAGAAGTGAGTTTTCCCAAAGTGGGAGAGTGGCGGAGTTGCATAGGTGCTTGGTGGTAAGATGACTACGCGCCTTAAGGAGAGCTTGGGTTCGATTTGAGAATTTTAATGATTGGTTATTGGGGTCTACGGATCTAATTTGAAGTATGGGTTATTATGCGGCAGGAGATTTGATGTAACAAAAAGGAGCTTCTTAAAAGAAAGAAGGATGCAGCATAACTTCGAATTGGAAGGTTGTTGCCACACATTTAAGTGATGTCCACGAGGGATGAATGGACTTGTGCAGCTAGAGAGTGAGCTCGGACTCATGATGGGTTATTGATGTCATAGTGATTGTATCCCGTGCAGTAGCATTGGAAGATGTTGGGAAGCGATTTCCACAGGTGGGTTATTCCCTGTGAGCGGGTTAGCGGTCGCGAGGTTGGCAAAGTTTCTGCGAAGAATTCTATTGGTTATGCAGCAAAGAGATCGGTCGTGCGAATATGGTAGATGATTCAGAGTATAAAAATGGGGTTTTGCGGAAAGAATCCGAGAATTTAGGCGGTTGATTGCGCAAGGTTATGTCAATAAGAGCTAAGTAATCTCGGTGAATTCCAGAGTTGTGAAATAATGGCTTCAAGCTAAGTGGGAGAGTCTCACCGCCTATGATTGGGTTGCATGGTTAACTACTTGCGAAGTTTCTGGTTATTAGCATATTGAGGGGTTATCTCAGCTACGAGAAAAGACCATAAGTGGTAATTCGAGCTAATGAATTTTTGAAATGCATGCTATGGTTGTCCTTATTGGCTCATGTTCAGACTTGGGGAAGGATTCAGGATTTATGCCTTGTATAAATGCATGTTTCAAAGGGTGATTTCCGCTAGGTGCCTCGACAAGAGGGTATTCATGTGTTATAAGATTCATGGAATTGTTCATTTTTGGGGCCAAGTCAGAGTGAGTGGCTCTCTGTAACAGTCCTAGTGGATTCAAGGGGTAAAATATGGTTCCCAATGATTTCAAGCCTATAGGTATGGCTAGGATTCAGGCTTGGTAGCAGCTTGTGAGAAGAGGCCAGAATGTTCTACGATATCTTGACTTGCAGTGTAGAATTTGGGAAATACGAAATGATTCGTGGGATTTGAGACAGCATGGCCTCGTGATTCAAGGTCACTCGGAATGAGTGCGAATGAAGTGTGCTATGTGTTGAATGGAGTTGTTATTGCTTCTAAGGCAATCAGGGTAAATCATAAGAAGATAGATTGATTAGCCATAATTGAGTTGGCATATTGGTGGTGGAAATCAATTCCCTCAGCATGATCAAGTTATGAGTGTGATTTGTGGCGGTACGTGTGAGGCCTGTCGGCCGCCGTAATTGATGTTATTCAGGAGTATTCTATTATTATGGACCGTTATGTGTGGGAGGATCCCGAAAGGGTTGTGGTGGATTAGACCACTACTTAAGGATTTGGATGTTCTAATATGAGGATTCAACTGTGTGTTGCTAGGTTCTCCTGAAGTGAGTTAAGTGAAAAGCTTTGATGAATCTATTAGCTTTTCTCGAATTATGATGAAGAGTCGTGTCCTACCGTATATTGGCATAGGGTCAAGGTTGTAGTTCGGAGCTTACAAGGATGCCACGATCTCGGATGAGCAGGAAAGGAGTTTCAATGTTTAAGGTAAGTTGGTATTGTCCTCAGCGTCACCTGAGATCGGTATTTTGTGAAAAGGCTTTGCATCCTGGTTAATGGTTATTGATCGCCTTTGAGCATTAGTGCGGCCGGTGGTTTGGAGGTAAGACCCAGTTATTTGTTATGGTAGGTTTTGGGAGTGTGTCCCACAGGAAGGTCGTATAAGTTTGGCATGTAGTCACTTAATTGATTGAAGATATTAAACCAAATATGAAGATTTGTGAAGATATCGATAAATTGAGAATATATGCTTGGAGGGCACTCAGTTACTGAGTTGTGGACTGTGGATGAGTACTCCGGTTATGACGGTTGTTCTTGTATGTTATGAGAAGAGGGAAATTAGTATGGACCTTTGAAGGGTAATGGCTTAGTATGATACAATCAGGATCGACTTCAGGTCGGTGGATGGATTTAAATGTGAATATGGGCTCCATGTCAGGCCAATTGTGTTTATTTCAGCAAATTGCTCCTTATGGAAGAATAGTCGGAGTGTTATTTCGTTGTCAGCTATTTCATGGAATGATGTATTGCGTCGTGCGAGTTGTGGGATGGCTTGGTGAATTTCTTATGTGTTGAGGTTCCTCATAGAGGTGCGGTTATATGAGCAGGATGGCTTTTGAGATTTAGATCATATATTGTACTTCAGTTGTGCTCAAGTTTGCAGATTATAGCGTTATATGTCTCCCCAGGGAATAGTATTATACACTTAGCGTGTTTATGGTTGATATTTAGTATTTTATTGTAATGACAAATTTAGCTCGATATATAACTCCTTATGTGAGTTCCATGTGTGGATCGGGTAGCACGCCACCATGGGTATGTTATTTGGATTGGGTGGCACGCCGCCATGGTTATGTTGTGTGGACTAGGTGGCACGCCGCCATGGTTATGATTGCTCGGATCGGATTGTTTGCCGCAACAGTGTGTTGTTCAGTACAGTTCCCCATATCTGTTTATTGTGTTCTACTTCCTATTTTCTGAAGGAATTTCATATTAGCTGTGCGCCAGCGTCGCATGTATGATTCGTGAGCGTAGTAATTGAAATCCTTAATCAGAGTTCATTTTCCCTTTTGTATAACATTCTAATTGGTAGCCTATTGGCACATTGTGGCATCATATGAGTCTTCTGATCATGTCCGAGATGGCTTATTGCCTGAGCAGTTCGTACTGGGTGAGGCGAGATTTTTGGATTTAGGATCAGTGCAATCTGATTATATGAAGTATATTAAGGAGCAAAGATCATTATTTGGTTCAGAATGAGGTAGTGGTTCTTGTCAGGAGTATAGACTCAATGATTTGTTGACTCAACAGTTGGTTATGAATTTCTACACATCTATTCCATCATGGAGGTATTGTAAGAATTAGAGCAAGACCTGTGTAGGTCATGAGGTGCAATGGGAGCATCAGATTCGTAGAATTTCGACTAAATTGATCAGAGAATGTTATTGTAGTCCTATGAGTAAAATGGTGCAAGGTGTGAATTCAGCTGAGGTATATAGTCACGTCTTGGTACTGCGTGTGGTGATTGATATGATGAGTGTATGTTGGAAAACAGGTCGGGCATTGAATTCTGGATGTTGGAATTGGACTCTAAAGCTTATTTGCTCGAATAAAAGTTCATAATTGATCGAGCTAATGTGCTCAAATGAGTTATGGTAGCATGGTAAGGAGCACAAGGTGTTAAACAATGATTTCAGACTACTTCAGTGCAGTTCTCAGCACGTTCGAGAATGAAAGTATGTTTAAGTGGGAGAGAATGTAACGACCCGACCGGTCGTTTTGAGCCTTAGCACGCCGTCCAGCAGTTTGAAGCCATGAACAGCTTCATTTCAGGTATTATGACTTGCCCGTGCGGTCAGAATTGAACTTTGGGAAGTTCGGAGTTTATTTGGAAAGAAAATTCTCATTTCGGAAGCTTAAAGTTGGAAGAATCTACTAGGATTGGATTTTTGAGTAAACGACCTCGGAATTGGGATATGAAGGTTCCAGCAGGTTCGTATGATGATTTCGGACTTGGGCATATGCCGGAATTGGGTCTTGGATGACCCGGGAGCACTTTGGCGCCTATTGTGGAAGTTAGCATTTTGGAAGAAATTTCATAAGTTTGGCTTGAAGTGCATTTTGGTGTTATCGATGTCCGTTGGGGATTTCGAGTATGTGAATAGATTTGTATGGTGATTCTGGAGTTGGGAGCGCCATCGGAAGTGAATTCGAAGGTCCGTAGGTCATTTTGGAGTCATTTGGCTAAAGATAGAAAATTGAAGGTTTTTGAGATGTTTGACCGGAAGTGGACTTTTTGATATCAGGATCGGAATCCGATTAAGGAAGTTGGAGAAGGTCTGTGATGTCGAATATGACTTGCATGCAAAATTTGAAGTCAATCGGACGTGATTTGATTGGTTGAAACATCGAAAGTAGAAGTTTGAAATTCTAAACTTCATAAAGCTTGGATGGAAGTCGATTCATGGTTTTGGCCTCGAGCAAGTCCGTAATGTGTTTTGGAGTTGGTCGGTAAGTTTGGTTGAGATCCCGGGGGCCTCGGGTGGATTTTTGATGGTTAACAGATCGAATTTGGAATTTGGAAGAAGGCTGAAGTGCTGGTTGTTGTCATAACCGTACCTGCGAGAATTGGGCCGCAGGTGCGGAGCTGCAGAAGCTGCCACAAAGACACAGATGCGAGATTTGGTGAAGGGAGCTGGGATCGCATATGCGGTTAGGGTTCCGCAGAAGCGGGACCGCACTTGCGGTAGAGAGGTCGCAGAAGCAGAATGGGGCGGCTAGGCTGGGACCGCAGATGCGATCATTTTTCTTCAGATGCGGGACCGCACCTGCGGTGGAGAATGCGCAGAAGCGTAAAAGGGAGGCCTGGTGGGGAACCGCAGAAGCGATAATTGGACCGCACCTGCGGAACCGCAGAAGCGGTCATATGACCGCAGGTGCGAAAAGTACTGGAGGCAGAATGGTTGTCTTATAATCTGGATTTGGCCATTTTCTCTCATATTTTCTTGGCTTGGGCGATTTTTGGGAGAGCTTCAAGTGGGATTTTCATCATCAACGATAAGGTAAGCTAGCCCCGTCCATCTTGAGTTAAATACATCGATTATGTATAGATTTTAGCATGTAAATTGGTAGAAATTTGGGGGTTTTGGTAGAAAGACCTAGAACTTATATTCTTGGAATTTAACCACGATTTTGGGTATGGAATATAGAGAAAATCATATATTTGAGTTTGTGAGGCCATGGGTAATCTTTATCTTCAAAAAATTTCGGATTCCGGGCACGTAGGCCCGAGAGCATTTTTGTTAACTTTTTGATCGGGGTTAGGAATTGTTATAAATTGGATTATAATGAGTACCTTAGCATATATTAACGGATGTACATCATTATTGGCTAGTTTTCGAGCGTTGTGCATCGATTTGAGTCTTTGGAAGGGATTGGAATGCCGGTTATGGGCCTTCTGAGCGAGGTGAGTCTCCTTTCTAACCTTGTAATAGGGAATTGTCCCCATAGGTAAAATAATTGATTATGTGCTTCTGTTTGTGGGGGTTACGTGCACACGAGGTGACGAGAGTCCGTGCGTAGCTACTATTATGCTATTGTCCGGGTAGTTTAGGACCCAAGAGCATGTTATACTGGGATTATTTGTGAACTTATTGACAGCTTGAATTGCTTAAATCACATTGAATTATTAAATAAACTCTAAAAGGATTAGACTTCATTTTTCTTAAATGGTTAAAAGAGGATTGACTTTCTTTGGATAATTGCTCTGTGTGGACTCTTGATTGACTGTCTGTGTGTGTTTAAATTTTGGAGCGGGCCGAACGCCTCGGCGGATTAAATAAATGCATCTATAGTTCATGTCGTTCGGTTCTCGGTAGTGCACAGTTTACATTCCTGTTGGAGTGGGCCGTCGACCTCGGCATGATTTGCACATGCTTGTATTGCTGCCTTGAACTTATTAAATTTGTTATTTCCTTTTTATGGCTTGAGAATATTTGGACAAATAATGACAAGAAATTTTGGAAATTTCTTATAAAAGAAATAATTATTTACTTATTTTCCTCTATTGGATTAAAAATCATGTTTATAGAAATCCACGATTTAAGGTATTATTGACATTATTATTGGACCACTAGTAAGTATCGAAGTCGACCATCTCGTCTCTACTTCTTCGAGATTAGATGGGATACTCATTGAGTACACGTTATTTTCGTACTCATACTACACTTCTGTGTGTTTTTGTTGCATAGGTATATGTAACTCGAGTGTCCTACTGGGCATAGTATTACGGGTGATTCGGGGACTAGGTGAGTTGCATTATTCGAGGCGGCCCGCAGCTAGTGAAGTCCCTTCTAGTAAATTGTATTTACTTTCTGTCCACGGTATTCCGGACGGATGTTGTATTATATTCTTTCTTAGAAATTTGTCATGCACTTGTGACACCGGGTTCTGGGATGGTTTGAAATATTTTTTATTAATTGCCTATTATATAATTCGAATTGAAGCAGTTGTCTCTTTACTTATGAAATTAGAAGGAAAAATCTGAGTTTTCAAAATTTTCTAAATTGGAATCAAATTAAGTAATTTGGTTGGCTTTCTTGATAGCGGTGTTCGGCGCCATCACGACCCTTAGTGGATTTTGGATTGTGACAAAAAGGACGCGCTTAAAGCAACTACGTGTTTGCAATTTTGCGAGGGCCATGGAAATTTGCTAAATGGCGCGCCTCGAATTCTAAGGATCAAAACAAAGTAAATTAAAATAAGGGCCATGCAATTGTCATTTTTGTTTGGCACGGTGCACCTCAATTTATCCTAACCAAAAGGTTCTAAGCTAACTTACGAGGGCCATAAATTGTACAATTCGACTATATATGGAACACCTCGATTTATTTTCTAAAAGGAATTATATTCGCACGGAAGCAATCATGAGCATTCTTGATTTCCCTGAAACTGTTACAAAGTCCAGATTCAAAATGGGGACAGTAGTATTCGACTACTGTACTTTAAAATATGACATCAATTTCATTACATAAGTATCAATTTCACCCTTATTTCTAATTGACAAATTGACTATGAAATACGATGACCAATAGAACCGGTGTTAGAACTGTAAATCATACAAACTAGTAACATCAGGAATTTGTTCCATTTGTAAATATTGCTTTTTTTACTTAAATCCCAAACGCAGAATATGAAAACAGACTGTGACGCTAAATAGGCATGCACATTTTATATACCCTGCGCATCTCATTTTCTTTGAATTAACTAAACCAAAATCCAACTCATTTTAACATGCATTATTGAACCAAGTCTATTATGTCAAAGCAATAGTCACGATATACCAGTTATTCCTGCCCAGAATGACATGTTTAACTTGCAACTTGAAGCACAAACTAATCAAGCCAAGGTTCCAATTTCATTTAAGCAACTTAGGACAAATAGGCTACATGATTAACCCAACAACCAACAAATATTCCAAACCAGAGCTAGATATCGAGTGCCACACAAAATTTCAAACTAGCTCACTCATTTTTAGTAACAAAACAGTATCGATACCTGGGAGACAATCAATCCTCAGTCCTTTAAAGAGTTTACATTCACTCGGTGGAAGGGCAAGATTGACTACAAAATTAATCCAATTAACAGGCCAATCAGGCTTTCAAAAGGATTCAGAACTAAGTAACAAGGCTAAATGTTCAATTATACAGCACCAAAACTTAATTGCTATTTTGACTAAACGAAAAGTTACTCAAGCTTTCAGGGCAGACCTATAACCAATAAGCCCTATAACAAATACATTGAATAGATCTCACATATGCAGATCAAATCTCAACCAATCCAGATAACAACATCAAATTCCGAATGAAAACTAAAACATATAATTGACTCAATGACATGAAAACAATGCCCTGCTTGAAATTAAGCTTTTCATTTCATCCTTTAACTCAAGCTTCACATGGGGTAGAATACAGAAGTGTACCTGAGATTGAAGGACCAAATAAATAAAGAAGGATCAACAGTTTTAAACAGCAAAGATCGACAGTAGCAACAAGACAGCCCAAATTTAGTAAATGAAACTAGAAAATCGATTCAAAATCCAATGGAACAGTAGTCTTTAACATAGCTTGATAAAAATAACCTTCCAAAACTAATATCAAACCAACTCAAATCCCATCACTAAATACCATTGTTTTCGGAACTTAAAAGAATCAGAAATTACTGAAGCTCAATAAAACAGTAGAGAATTTTTCAGCCGTTTTTATTTTTTGGGTTCTTATCTCTTCAATCTCTGTATTTTTTAGAATATCTCCTCTCTAGGAACTCAGTGTTTGTGTGTATTCTGTCTCCCCCAGTGTTCTTGTTTTCTCTTCTTTAAATAGGAATCCAATTAGTGCAATTCCTATTACAAATCCCCATTTTCCATTTTTAATTATCTCCACTAGCTTAGTGCTTTTAATAAGTTCAGTAGTACATTTTCCTAGACCCTATTACTAGTTAGCAGCCTCCTAATTAGTTAGGTAAACTCTTTTTAAACAAATACTTGAATTACCCTTGTAACCCCTGTCAATTACTTTCAAGAACCAAATGGATATGGGTCAATCTTGCCCCAAAACTTATCAGGCCTTTGAAGTGGGGTCAAGAATGGCTTGAAGGCCCAAACAATCAAACTGATCCAAGCCAAATTCAGTGATTTTACCAAACGCAGAAGAAAACAAACACTAAGATGGTTTGAAAACTAAAATTAATTATATGACTGATTAATAACATACACAAACATGGAAAGAACTAGGCTATTAAATCGAAATGAACTAATTAAACTGACTAAAACAAAAGGACAAAATCCAACAAGATCAAAGAACAAGCTTAAAATGTGAAAAGAAAAGAAAAATGAAAAAACTAAGAGCACGAATCATTTTAGAATGGGAACAAGAGGTGAAGCGGACAGAAAAAGAAAGAGAAAACTTACCAATTTTACTCTGAAACCAGTACTGTATTTTTTATTTAACCTAATCAGTGTTAATCTTTTGTTCTTTGTTAAGAACAAATAATCAACACTGCTTATGTCAAATCACCCTTGAGGAGACTCAGGAGACTTGGGGATTAGACCTTGCATGCCAACACCTCAAAAGAATCGATTTTGGGCTTTTAAGGTTCGATCTTAGATTTAAGATTCGATGGAATCAAGGGGGATTCGAGGGATATGGGTTAGGGATTCGGAGATAGGGGGTCATGGGGGCTTCAGGGTGTCAGTTTGTTAGTGATTAGAGGTGGTGCCGCCACCGGAAGGCGATGGTGAATGGTGGCAGCTGCTATGGTTCATCCCTTTAAATTAAAATTCGAGAAATTCGAGCGATGTTCAAAGGAAGTAAAGTTGGGATTTCGGAAGAGGAGGTTGTGGTGGTTCTGGGGTGTATTTTTTGTGGTGAACGGAGCCGGCACCGCCACCGGAAGACGGAAGGGGATGGTGGTAGTTGTCTCTAAGGTTTGGGTTGAGGGAGATGAGAGACGATATGGGTGGGTTCTGAGGGGGTTTGGGTATATTAAAAAGGGGTAATTAATTTGAGTCGTTGGATTAGAAGGGATCAAGGGCTCAGATCAAAGACCATTAAACGGCGTCGTTTGGTTAAGTGAGAGACCGGACGGGGTCAGGGGATGGGTCAGGGGATGGTTCTGGGCGGGTATTAGAGAGTGGCATTGGGCTTGGAATTAAATCGGGCCCAAAATCTGATTCAAACATCTTCTCTTTTTTTAATTCCTTTTTTTTTCTTTTCTTTCTTTTTTCAAAAATTAAAACGAAAATCCTAAATTTAAATTATAAAACCCAAATTAACTTAAAAATAATAATTAACTCTAAATAATAATTATCACACATAATTAAATACCAAATTAAAAGAAAATCACACAATTTGACTAAAAACACAAAAATATGAATTTTTTTGAATTTTTTGTTTTTATAAAACACCTAATTATTAATTAATTCCAAAAATATAAAATTCAAAGATGCTATATTTTTGTATTTTTAATGCATTAATAAAATTAAACATTCACACAAACATATGCAAACAATAATGGAAAATACCACGAAAATCCACAACATTGTAAACAAAGAAAAAAATTTATTTTATTTTTGAATTTTTGGGAGTAATTCTTATAGGGCAAAAATCACGTGCTCACAGCTGCCCCTCTTTGCCCGGAAATACGAAGAGTTTTCATGCAAAGATAAAGTGAGCGTATACGAACGATTTTTGCCCGTTTGGATACTCCTTGGGAGGCATTTTTGAAAGATTTGATCGCACCCTGGTTCCGAGGTTGCCTACATATCCTTGGCTATAAAGGAATCAGGTTAGTGTAGTTCAGGAAGTTTCGGTAGCTGGGACTACCATGAAGCTGTGATTTCACTGTTGTTGTTGCTGCTGCTGTTGTTACTGCTTACTGGCCTCCTTATTACCCCATGACAAAATAAAAGAAGCTAGACTAAACTATGATCTATGCATTACAATGATCTATTCTATACTTCTCAAGCTTGATCTTGTAGTTTCTGTTGCTTGTTTGACTTGTATTCTCCAAGCGAGATTCCTTTGTTGTCGACTTGAATTGTAATCTGAAATGCTTTCCCTTTTCTTCAGGTGGATGCCTGATTACTGAACTTGAACTGCTTCTTCCATTCCTATGAAACTCAAATTGTTTTTCCATTGAAACTTGGATTGTCTTCTTTTGGCCGTTGTTGCCTTCCCTCTGTTCTCCAAGTGGGCTCCTGATTACCGACGCTTGATTTTCTTTGTTCTCCAGGTGGGCTCCTGATTACCGATGCTTGATTTGCTTTGTTCTCCAGGTGGGCTCCTGATTACTGACGCTTGATTTTGCTTTGTTCTCCAGGTGGGCTCCTAACTACCGACGCTTGATTTGTTTTAATCTCCTGATGGGCTCCTGATTATCGATGCTTGATTTGCTTTATTCTCCAGGTGGGCTCCTGATTACTAACGCTTGATTTGCTTTGTTCTCTAGGTGGGCTCCTGATTACCTACGCTTGATTTGCTTTGTTCTCCATGTGGGCTCCTGATTATCTACGCTTGATTTGATTTGTTCTCCAGGTGGGCGCCTGACTTCTTGACATGAATTGTATTCCCTTGCTCTCCAGGTGGGCGCCTGACTTCTTGACTTGAATTGTATTCCCTTGCTCTCCAGGTGGGTGCCTGACTTATTGACTTGAATTGTATTCCCTTGCTCTCCAGGTGGGCACCTGACTTCTTAACTTGAATTGTATTCCCTTGCTCTCCAGGTGGACGCCTGACTTCTTGACTTGAATTGTGTTCCCTTGCTCTCTAGGTGGGCGCCTGACTTCTTGACTTGAATTGTATTCCCTTGCACTTCAGGTAGGCGCCTGACTTCTTGACTTGAATTGTATTCCCTTGCTCTCTAGGTGGGTGCCTGATTGCTGAACTTGAATGTATTCCCTTGCTCTCCAGGTGGGCGCCTGATTGCTGAACTTGAATTTATTCCCTTGCTCTCCAGGTGGGCGCTTGATTGCTGAACTTGAATGTATTCCCTAGCTCTCCAGATGGGCGCCTGATTGCTGAACTTGAACTGTTTTTCCCTGTTCTCCAAGTGGGTACCTGATTTCAAAAAAAAATAGACAAAACAAAGAAAATTTTCTGCCCTAGTTTGGTAGCTGGGCACATATGTGAGTGTTAAACTGAATCATGTTACCAAATATTACTAAGAATTTGAAAGCTAAATCCGGTTATCCAGGAGGGTCCTGACAGCTCCTATTTAAACGACAGTTTTAAATCTAAATTATATCTCCTAAAGGTATTACTTTCGCTACATCTTGTTATCTAAGACAATCTTGAAACAACACCCCATTATCCAGGAGGGTCCTGACAACTCTTAATTAAACAACAATTTTAAATTTAAGTTATATCTTCTAAAGGTATTATTTCCGCTACATCTTGTTATCTAACAGCAATCTTAAAGCTAGGTCCCATTATTCAGGAGGATCCTGAAAACTCCTAATTGAATCCTATCTTTAAACATGCAAAATTTGAAGCCAACTTACATTCCTTTATGCTAAACTATGCTATTCATGATTGTTTTGAGATTTAACTACGTCCCATTTTACAGGAGGGTCGTGAAAACTTCAAATTAAATCTTATCCTAAGAATGAAATCTTTAAATCCAACTTATATCTCTTTTGAATTTTAGACTAAGTCCCATTTTCCATGAGGGTCCTGAAAATTTACGGTCATACCTGTTTGGTGCTTGCCTTTCCTTGCGGTGGGTTTTTCCGAAACAAACAAGATTTTCTGGCCTTGTTTCAATCAAAGAAAAATCTTGTTATTTTAAAAGATGGTGGTTGGTTTGTGGTCTTGAACTTTGAGGGTGATTGCTCCTTCACTTCCCATGATAACTAATTTTCACTCGAAGACCTTGCCTGTTTATTGATTAACCATTTTCTCTGTCATCCGTATCACTGAAATACCTTTTCTCCGTTCAGACCCAATATCCTCTATTTGTTGCATTGCACATGAACTGGCATCTACCCAACCTTTGTGTCTCACATGAATCCCGAATCACGTCCATTGCCCTCACTCCGTGTGTATGATGTTCTTTCTTGACTTAAACTATTGGCCTTGGCTTGGAGGTCTGTTGCTCCTTCACTTGACATGATAATTGATTTCCATTTGAAGACCCTGCTTGTTCCTTGACTAACCACTTCCTTTGTAAACGTTAACCCGGAAAATACCTCTCTTAGTTCGAACCCAATACCTTCTATCTGTTGCATTGCTCCTGAACCGACATCTACCAAACTTTTGTGTTTCACCTAATCCCCAAAGCATATTTATTGTTACCAACTTCAGTGCGCATGTTGCTCTTTCTGGATTTAAACCACTGGCCTTGGCCTTGAGGTCTGTAACCTTTGATTTCTGCTTGGAATATCTTGCTTGTCACTGGTCCACCACCTTTTTTTTGTTAGTCTTATCACATAAAATACCTTCGATTTGTTCACCCCAGACCTTCTTCAGTTGCATTGTCCATGAATTGATATATACCAAGCATTTGCATTTCACACGAATCCTAAAGCATGTTGATTGTTACCAACTCAGTGTGCTTGCTGTTCGTTCCTGACTTAAATCACTGGCCTTGGCCTCGAGGTCTATTGTTCCTTCACTCGCCGTAATAACTTTGATTTCCACTTGAAGACCCTGCTTGACACTGGTCAACCACCTTTTGTCAATCCTACCACAGAAAATATCTTTGATCCGTTCACCATGCACCTTCCATCTTGTTGCATTGTTCATGAATTGATATGTACCAAACCTTTGTATTTCGCAAGGATCCCAAAGCAAGTTGATTGTTACCAGCTTAGTGTGCATGCTATTCTTTCCTGACTTACGACGCTTTGATGTATTAACCAGATCTCGTTTTGTGCAATTGGAAAGCTGGTGGAAAATTTTGAAGTCATTTATCACTTGTTCTGACCAAACAGACTTAGGAGAGGAAGTAAACAAGACAAAAGGAACACGGTAGAGGACAACAGAAAAAGATGATTCCTAACAAGAAAAGTATAAAGTAGAAACCTATCAGATATGGACACCAACTCTAATGACCATGACATGCTACTGCGGTCTATTATGTTAAGCAATTCTGATGTTCAACTCTTGTGGTACCCTTAAACCGTGAAAGTGGGCTTTGATTCTCCGTCGTTAGTCATCTTTCACAATCTTCGTCTGGTGATTTCCCATCTGATTCTCAATACTTATTCGACTTGTAGTGCCTGAAGGGTTTTCACCATTATGCCTCTCTCATTTTGTTCTTTCTCTCAACTTACAGTCGCCTCAGGGTGCCCGTGGGGGTTTTCACCAATAAGACTCTCTCATTTTTTATTTCTCTCAGCTCTCGTCGCCTTACGGTGCCTGTGAGGGTTTTCACCAATGACTCTCTCATTTTCATTATCTTTCCTGCTTGGACTGGAGTGTTGCCCCTGACATGAATCACCTTTACTTGCTCGACTTGGCATCTTTTGAAGACTGATCAGAAGGTCTTTCTTTAGACCGTAACGTGGGCTTTTGGATAGGGTTAGAAAGAAACAGTATTAAAGGCTCAAAACAATTCAAATGGGTTAAAAATTACAACATTCAGAACTAGATTTTTTACAACAACCATAACTTCTGCCCCAGTTTCTTACCTGGGGATTTTTGGATTTTTATTTTGATGGGACCGAACCGTGAGTCTGCCTACGTATCCTTAAAAGAAATCAGGTCAAACGTAGTTCATGTCATAGGAATTACTTTGTTGTTGTGATTTTTCCTTTTTTTTTCTTCCTCTTTCTCTTCTTTTCTTTTCTTTTTTTTTTTTTTTTTTTTTCTTTTTTCCCTTTTTTTTTTTTTTTTTTTTTTTTTT
>MU666759.1:56478-71978 GCA_026770625.1 Nicotiana glauca
TCTTTCTCTTCTTTTCTTTTCTTTTTTTTTTTTTGTTTTTTACTCTTTTCCCATTTTTCTTTCTCTTTTTGTTTTCTTTTTCCTTTTTTTTTGTATCTGTATTTCTAAACTCTGCTTCTGGTTCCAAAAGAGGGATATGAAAGAAAATAAATAAGGCTTAAAGGGGTAACAAAGAATAAAGTGTTTAGATATCATAATATAATGCCTTCGTCATTCCAATCTTCAAAGCATGCCAAATACAAACAACACAATTAAAAAATCCAAAGAAATCATACGTAATATCTTTTGACTGCATCAGAATCGATAGTCATATTCACACATTTGCCTTTTATATTTGTTAAATACAAAGCACCATTGGACAACACTCCCGTTACCACGAACGACCCCTGCCAATTAGGGGCAAAACTTGCCTTTAGCTTCAACTTGATGCAGCAGGATGCGTTTCAATAGTGTTTCTTTATGCTCTATCTGCCCTAGTTTCACACAATTCGGGCTTGAAGTGATCTCAAAATGCCTTTACTTATTTCCTTCAATTGTCCCTATCATCTTAAAAATTGTTTCAATGCTTCATGACTAACTTTTTGAGCCCAGGCCGAGAATTACGCATGCATGTCATGTCACTAAAGCCAACAGGAAAAGAACTGTGGAAAGAAAAGAGAACTAAGCAAAATAAAATGACTAGAAATAACAGAAAATGGGAAATTGTATCAGACAGACGGTGAAACGGTTTGAACAACAAGACAAGCAAACTAGACCGGGGTTACAAACTTGGAACAAACCTAGACAGCACTAAACGAGCTATTACGACTAAACAAACCAGGCAAATAAAGGATAGAAAGGTTTGAGTCACACGACAATATTCAGATTACAACCCTCAAATAACCCGAACAACAGAAATGACAACAAAATAAACCACCAAAACTCCACTCCGACTGACCAAGAAATGGAACGTCTTCCCAATTACCAAGCACGGCATCTTAGCCACTGATTTTCGCATCAATATTGACAAAGCCATTATTAACTTTAATCAACAAGTTCCCAAGAGGATTCGCATGCTCCCTGCCACTGTCATTGACCACAACTACCCCTTCTTAAGTCATTCTTTCTATTTCCCTTTTCAAAAAATGACAATCTTCAATGCTATGCCCCAAGACATTAGAGTGGTACATGCATCGAACAGCAGGATCAAAGCCTTTCGCATATGGGTCTGGATTATAGCCGAGGAGCGTTCAATCAGACCAGAATGCTTTAACTTTTCAAACATACTTGTGTAGGATTCTCCGATGGGCGTGAAATTATCTTTTTGCCTTTGTTTCCTTCTATGCCTCAGTTTTCTAGGATTGTTGGATTCTTGAAAATGTTGTGAAGGCAAGAATGCATTATGCGGTGTTGGAGCTCGCCATAGGGAGTGACCTGGTGGTTGGACATATGACCGGACATTGTTCGGAGGGTAATACTGAGGTGGATTATGTGGAGCTCGGGGATAGGTTTGGAATTGGAGTTGAGGCTGGGTATATTGGTGAGGCGGATCTTTTGGTCCATGTCGTGGCTCTGAAACAACCATGGCAACATCATCGTGTTCCTTTTGATCCAGCAAGCTTCCTTTGTCGTTGTAAATTGCTTGTGTTGTGACTTTTAAAGCAGAATAACTCATGATCTTGCTAGACTTCAGCCTATCTTCTACCATTTCTCCCATTTTTACCACATCATTAAAAGGCCTACCCACAGTCGTGATCAAAGGCCCAAAGTAAGTTGGTTCTTGCGCTTGAAGAAAGTAGTCGGCCGTCTCTTTTTCTTCCATTGGAGGATTGACTCTGGCAGCTTTCTCTCTCCATCTGAGCCTGTATTCCGTAAAGCTTTCATTAGGCTTCTTTTCCATTTTGGCGAGGGACCTGCAATCCGGGAACATTTTTATATTATACTGAAAGTGACCGGCAAAGGCCTGAGCCATATCATCTCATGTGTTCCACCTGCTAGCATCTTGGCGGGTGTACCACTCCAGAGCTGCCCCACTCAGACTTTGACTATAATATGCCATCAATAATTTGTCTTTCCCACTAACTCCTCTCATCTTACTGCAGTAACCTCTCAAATGGGCCACGTGATCTCCGTGCCCGTTATACAAATCAAACTTTGGCATCTTAAACCCAGCAGGCAGTTGGACGTCAGAAAACAAGCACAAGTCTTTGTAAGCCACGCTCATCTGGCTCCCTATCCTTTGCATGTTTCTTAAAGACTGCTCTAAGATTTTCACCTTCCTGGATATCTCATCTTGCTCCATTGTCTTACCAGGCTTTTCAGTTTCACCAGGAACCTCAAAATGAGAAGCATGAGAGTATCGATCTGAGACATGAAAGTTGGTTCTGGAGCATAGTGTTGGGTATCGGGGACTTTGAACACAGTCTCGTTAGAGTATAGAGGAAAAATAGCTGGAGGAGGAGTTGCAAGATCATGAGTGGCCAAAGGAGCAGTATATGAGCTGGTTTTGGCGGGTTGAGTGTGAAGAGGTTGTGAGGAGATATCAGCAGTAGTGGAAATCTGGATTTGTGATAATGGTGGGATAGTTGCAGGGCTTTCAGTGTAATTAGTGGGGAATGAAAGTGGAGGATGCCCCTGATCCAAGACTGGTACATTTCTGTCATCTGCTGCTTCACCCTTTGGACCTCCTCTTTCAATTCAGACTCCGACTCCACAAACTCCCTTGACGGGTCAATAACCCTTGTGCCCAAGTTTTTGCTAACCATGGCTACCTTGCCTTTTGACCTTGTGTTGTATGGACGAGTTACCTTAAGAACCACAAACCAACCACCTTTCTGCTATAATGAGGAGAACAAAGAGGAAACAGATGAAGTCATCATGTTAGCATTAGGGCATTTCACAACTAAAAATATCACATTTAATGCAATACACCTAGCGCCAGTTATTGGTTCTAAAATGACTTCGAGGGTACGAAGGTCAGTTGGCATCATCCCAATTTGTTCACTTCAATCTTCTCTTTTCTTTGCTTTTATAGCACTTTATTGATCATTTTCCTTCCTTTTTTTTAATTATCACTCTTTTCTTTCCTCTCATTTCTCATGTCCCGCGACTTCACCCTCTTTTTTCTTTTCTTTTTTTTGTTGTTTTTTTTATTTTTTCTCTTTTTTTTCTTTTAATAAAAAAAATTAGAAAAATGATTCGATCGAACCCTATGTAGGTTGTCTACGTATCATGACGCGGCATGAATCAGATCTTTGCATAGTTCGGGAAGATCGAAAATAAAGGAAACAAACTAACATTCTCTTTTTTTTATCTTAAAGACTACTCTGACGAGAAAAAAGAAATAAAAGAAATAGATCTCTCTTTTTTTTAATATTCTAGACTTAATGTTCTATAACCTATTCTAAACTCAAGCTTAACGAGCATATTTTTCTATTTTTTCTTTTTAAATCAAACACCCTATGGGAGATTATTAAGGGAAAAAAAACCCTACAAGAGAAAAAATATTTTTTGATTCTTTCTTTTCCTTTTTTTTAGAAAGGAAATCTAAAGATTAGATCAAAGAAAAATATTTTAAATTTTCGTTTGATATCTTGAAAAAAAATAATTTTGAATAAAAGAAATAGATAAGATAAAAATATTTTTGGATTTCAGTTTTTGATTACCTAAGGATGAAACTCTAAAGATAAACAAAAGATAAAATGTACTTCATTTTTTATATATGCAATGTCATAAAATTCCAATGCAAATAAAAGAATATATTTTTGTTGTTTTTTAATATATATTTCCCAAAGAAGAACCTTACAAGAAAATCTTTTTGATTTTTTGAATTTATTATTTTTTAAAGAAAATTTCTAAAGAGGTATGAAAAGAAAATTCTTTTTTTTTTTAATTTTTTAATATTAATATACTAAAGGAAATATAAAAGAAATTTTAATTAAATAAAGCAAAACCACCTCAAATGATTTTTTTTCATAGAATTAGTATTTTAAAGAAAACTTCTAACGAAAATATAAAACGCAATATATCTTTTTGTATTTTTGATTTATATCACACTTTTTCAAATACAAAATAGAAAGAACAATAATAAAAAAAACTCGACATTACTGTATAAAACTTAAAACATAAAAAAATAAAAAGAGATATCTTCTTAAGCAACTCATGACTGGATGGTCCCGGGGTATCTGTCATGCTCAAACTCCGGTAAGTAAATCCACACATGTATGAGAAAACTTAAACCAACACTATATGAGACAATAACATTCCCTTTAAGACACATGCAAGATATGGTTGCGGCTATTTTTGCAAAATGACTTATTTAGCCAAAAAACGGCTAGAAGTACAAAATTTAGCTAAGACCCCGCAAAGCCAAGAACTTAAGATTTACTAGGAAGACCGGACCCTATGTGGGTTGTCTACGTACCACGCCCTGAAAGACGAGAATCAGGTATGCGTAGTTCGGGCAGATTGGATACGGCTGAGAATTTAAAAAAATAACTAATTTAGAGAAAACATATCTTTTTGTTTTTCTTGAAAAATGATGAAACATGCAAAATCTTTTTGGATTTTCTTTTTCTTTTTTTTATTTTTTGAAAAATGATGAAAAAGTGCAATCTTTTTGAATTTTTCAAGCTCTTTTTTTTTCTTAGCAAAAATCTGACAGAAAACATAATTGGGCCCCACTTGCTTTCACACCTCACCTTCTCTTTTTATTTTTTTATTTTTTCTTTTTCTTTTTTTTCATTTTTCATTTTCCCTCAACTATCATTGGTCCACCAAATGACCATTTTACCCTTGAATAAGTCCAACATGTAGCACATAAGATGTATCAAGATGGTTTGTTATTTTGGGTACACCTATCCTAGACGGACCCAACCCCTGTGTTGAGTTCCCTAAGTCAAATGCACATGATGCAAACAAGTGTTCCTACTAGGGATCCGGCATGAGGTTTTGTTATTCTAGGTTTAAAACCTGGGTTTATTTATTCTAGGTCTGGCTTACCCGAGCGGACAACTCAACCCAGGGGCTGCGTACCGGTAACTAAAAGATCATCCGGCTTTGCAATTGTTCAAACCTCGTTCTATTTGGGATATGACACTAACAGAAAGAAGTCACGACCAGCGTGCACTTCTTAGGAGAGAGAAGAGAAAGGTTTCGTAGCAGTTTATATATACAGTTCAGATAATATCAAAGCGGTAAAAAGCAACATTTAGCACATTAGGCCCAAACATGTAATAATATCAGATAATAGATAAAGCCAAAATATAACAATTATTCCAAGCTCGAATTCTGAACCCTAAACCAGAAGTTCTGGGTTCAACGTCCCCAGCAAAGTCGCCAGAGTTGTCACACCTCCTTTTTCACTACACCCCCAGGAAGGGTGTAAAGGAGTTTTTTCAATTAAAGGACAATCGAAACGGGATTGTTTATTTAATTTTAAAAAAATCAGAGTCGCCACTTGGGATAATTTTATGGTGTCCCAAGTCACCGGTTCAAATCTCGAATCGAGGAAAAGATTAACTTTGTTTAACAGTCCGCGAACATAAAAATTCGGGTAAGGAATTCTGTTAACCAGGGAGAAGGTGTTAGGCATTCCCGAGTTCCGTGGTTCTAGCACGGTCGCTCAACTGTTATATTTGTCTTAATTATCTGATTTAAAACATTTTAATCCTATGTGCATTTTTTAACTTTAACCGCTTTTATTCACTTTTAGGAATATTGCAACGCTGTTAAAGCATGTCTTGAACCGCGTCACATAAATGCACCCGCGGTCTTCGACATATTTTAACATAGTTGAGATTTGGATTTGGGTCACATAAATGTGCACCCGAGTTTAGGGAGATAAATTATTAAAAGGACGCGCTTAAAGCAACTACGCGTTTGCAATTTTGCGAGGGCCAGGGAAATTTGCTAAATGGCGCGCCTCGAATTCTAAGGATAAAAACAAAGTAAATTAAAATGAGGGCCATGCAATTATCTTTTTTGTTTGGCACGGCACACCTCAATTTATCCTAACCAAAAGGTTTCTAAGCTAACTTACGAGGTCCATAAATTGTACAATTCGACTATATATGGCACACCTCGATTTATTTTCTAAAAGGAATTACATTCGCACGGAAGCAATCATGAGCATTCTTGATTTCCCTGAAACTGTTACGAAGTCCAGATTCAAAATGGGCACATTAGTATTCGACTATTGTACTTTACAATATGACATCAATTTCATTAGATAAGTATCGATTTCACCCTCATTTCTAATTGACAAATTGACTATGAAATACGAAGACCAATAGAACCGGTGTTACAACTGTAAATCATACAAACTAGTAACGTGGGGAATTTGTTCCATTTGCAAATATTTTTATTTTTTTACTTAATCCCAGACGCTGAATATGAAAACAGACCGTGATGCTAAATAGGCATGCACATTTTATATACCTTGTGCATCTCCTTTTCTTTAAATTAACTAAACCAAAATCAAACTCATTTTAACATGCATTATTGAACCAAGTTTGTTATGTCAAAGCAACAGTCATGATATACCAGTTATTCCTGCCCAGAATGACATGTTTAACTTACAACTTGAAGCACAAACTAATTAAGCCAAGGTTCTAATTTCATTTAAGCAGCTTAGGACAAATATGCTACATGATTAACCCAACAACCAACAAATATGCAATCCAGGTCCATACCAGAGCTAGATATCGAGTGCCACACAAAATTTTAAACTAACTAACTCATTTTTAGCAACAACACAGTATCGATACCTAGGAGACAATCAATCCTCGGCCTTTTAGAGAGTTTACATTCACTCGGTGGGAGGGCAAGATTAACTACAAAATTAATCCAATTAACAGGCCAATCAAGCTGTCAAGAGGATTCAGAACTAAGTAACAAGGTTAAATGTTCAATTATACAGCACCAAAACTTAATTACTATTTTGACTAAACGAAATATTACTCAAGCTTTTAGGGCAGCCCTATAACCAATAAGCCCTATAACAAATACATTGAATAGATCTCACATATGCAGATCAAATCTCAACCAATCCAGATAACAACATCAAATTCCGAATGAAAACTAAAACATACAATTGTCTCAATGACATGAAAACAATGCCCTGCTTGAAATTAAGCTTTTCATTTCATCCCTTAACTCAAGCCTCACATGGGGTAGAATACAGAGGTGTACCTAAGATTAAAGTACCAAAGAAATAAAGAAGGATTAGCAATTTTAAACAGCAGATATCAACAGCAGCAACAAGACAGCCCAGATTTAGTAAATGAAACCAGAAAATCGATTCAAAATCCAATGGAACAGTAGTCTTTAAAACAGCTTGATAAAAAAAAACTTCCAAAACTAATATCATACCAACTCAAATACCATCACTGAACACCATTGTTTTCGGAACTTTAAAAGAATCAAAAATTACTGAAGCTCAATTTAACAGTAGAGAATTTTTCAGCCGTTTTTATTTTTTTGGATTCTTATCTCTTCAATCTCTGTATTTTTCAGAATCTCTTCTCTCTAGTGAACTCAATGTCTGTGTGTATTCTGTCTCCCCCAGTGTTCTTGTTTTCTCTTCTTTAAATAGGAATCCAATTAGTGAAATTCTCATTACAAATCCGCATTTTCCATTTTTAGTTATCTCCACTAGCTTAGTGATTTTAATTAATTCAGTCGTGCATTTTCCTAAACACTATTACTAGTTAGAAGTCTCCTAATTAGTTAGGTAAACATTACCCTTATTAAAGAAATACCTGAATTACCCTTGTAACCCCTATCAATTACTTTCAAGAACCAAATGGATATGGGTCAGTCTTGCCCCAAAACTTATCAGGCCTTTGAAGTGGGGTCAAGAATGGCTTGAAGGCCCAAACAATCAAACTGATCCAAGCCAAATTTAGTGATTTTACCAAAAGCAGAAGATAGCAAACACTAAAATGGTTCGAAAACTAAAACTAATTATATGACTCATTAATAACATACACAAACATGGAATGAACTAGGCTATTAAATTAAAATGAACTAATTAAACTAACTAAAACAAAAAGACAAAATCCAACTAAGATCAAAGAACAGGCTTAAAATGTGAAAAGAAAAGCAAAATGAAAAAACTAAGAACATGAATCATTCTAGAAAGGGAACAAGAGGTGAAGCGGACAGAAAAAGAAGGAGAAAACTTACCAATTTTACTCTGAAACCAGTACTGGATTTTTTATTTAACCTAATCAGTGTTAAATGTTTGTTCTTTGTTAAGAACAAATGATCAACAATGCTTATGTCAAATCACCCTTGAGGAGACTTAGGAGACTTGGGGATTAGACCTTTCATGCCAACGCCTCAAAAGAAATCGATTTTGGGCTTTTAAGGTTCGATCTTAGATTTACGATTCGATGGAATCAAGGGGGATTCGAGTGATATGGGTTAGGGATTCGGAGAGAGGGAGTCATGGGGGCTTCAAGGTGTCAGTTTGGTAGTGATTGGAGGTGGCGCTGCCACCGGAAGGCGTTTGTGAATGGTGGCGGCTGCTAGGGTTCATCCCATTAAATCAAAATTCGTGAAATTCCAGGGATGTTCGAAGGAAGTGAAGTTGGGAGTTGGGAAGAGGAGGTTGTGGTGGTTCTGGGGTGTATTTTTGGTGGTGAACGGAGCCGGCGCCGCCACCGGAAGGCGGAGGGGGATGGTGGCGGCTGTCTTTACGGTTTGGGTTGAGGGAGATGAGAGACGATATGGGGGGTCTGAGGGGATTTGGGTATATTAAAATGGGGTAATTAATTCGAGCCGTTGGATTAAAAAGGATCAAGGGCTCAGATCAAAGGCTGTTAAACGGCGTCGTTTGGTTAAGTGGGAGGCCGGACCGGGTCAGGGGATGGGTCAAGGGATGGTTCTGGGTGGGTGTTAGAGAGTGGCATTAGGCTTGGAATTAAATCGGGCCCAAAATCTGATTCAAACCCCTTCTCTTTTTATTAATTCCTTTTGTTTTCTTTTCTTCCTTTTTTTCAAAAATTAAAACTAAAATCCAAAATTTAAATTATAAAACCCAAATTAACTTTAAAATACTAATTAACTCTAAATAATAATTATCACATATAATTAAATACCAAATTAAAAGAAAATCACACAATTTGACTAAAACACAAAAATATGAATTTTTTTGAATTTTCATTTTTGTAAAACACCTAATTATTAATTAATTCCAAAAATGTAAAAATCAAAATACTTAATGTAGATGCTATATTTTTGTATTTTCAATGCATTAATAGAATTAAACATGCACACAAATATATGTAAACAGTAATGAAAAATACCACGAAAATCCACAAAATTGCAAACAAAGAAAAAAAAATTATTTTGAATTTTTGGGAGTACTTTTTTATAGGAAAAAAATCACGTGCTCACAGCAAATCCATAGTAAATTAGAAGAAGTAGGATCGGTTAAAAATGGTTGAATTGGCATGACGGTGGAAATGATTAGTTCCTTCAGCGTGTTAAGTTATACATGTGATTTATGGCAGTACATGTGAGTCTTGACGGTCGCCGTAATTGATTTTATTTGGAGACATTCGAGTATTATAGCTTGTTGTGTGTAGATGGATCCCAAAAGAGTTATGGTGGTTTAGACCACTACTTGAGGTTGGTATTTTGCGATTATGAGAGTTCAATCATGTGTTGCTATGGTTCTCTTGAAATGAGCTAAGTAAAGGGTCTCTACATGATGAAGTGTTTACCCTATTAGTAGTTTAGGAGTTAGGATGAAATTCTTGTACTCTTGCGCATTGGCATGATTTAGTGCAGTGAGTAACATGGAATTTGGAAGTTGAGGATCAAGGTTGCAGTTTGGTGTAGACAAGAATGTCACCAGCTCGGATGAGCAGGGAAAAGGGATTCAGATGGTTATAGTAAGCTGGTATTGTCTTTTGAATCATCTGAGATCAGTGTCATGTGTAAGAGGCCTTGTGTACGGATTTGCAGGTCCTTGATTCGCTTTATAGGATTAGTGTGGCCGGTGGTATAGACGTGTAGACTTGTTACCTAGTGAGGAAGGTCATGAGAGCGTATCCCACGGGAAGATTGTATAAGTGTAACATGTAGTCACTTGATTAATTGAAGATTGAAAGCAGGTAAGGAGATTATGGTTCTATCGTTAATGTGAGAGCTTAGGTCTGGGAGGCACTCTATTTATTTGGTTGTGAACTGTGGAAGTTTGTTACAGATTGGATGGTTGTTCTTATGTGTCATGAATAGGTTTGTTGTGGATCCTTGGAAGGTTATTAGCCCAGTGTGGTACGATCAGAATCGGCTTGAGGTCCGTGGATGGATCTAGATGTGAATGTGCGCTCTATATCAAGTCGTATATGTTCATTTCAGCATAACGTTGCTTATGGAGGGGTCATTGGGCCTAGGATATAATTTCTGTCGTTAGCTATTCCGTGTAATCTCTATTGTCCCATGTGGGTTGTGAGACGGTATGATTATTCACACTCATATCGAGATCTCATATAGTTTATGGTCTTGTGAGAGCAGGATGACTCTCGAGATGTAGGTCATTTATTGCCCCTTAGTCGTGCTTGATTTTTATAACATATGGCGTTATCTGTCTACCCAAGGATGATATTATACACTTGGCATGCTTGTGGTTGACATTCCGGTATTTCATAGGTATGAGCATTCTGGCTCGGTAGGTATTTCCTTATAGATTATTATGTTAGGATTGGGTGGCACGCCGCCACGAGTATGTTGTTTGGATCGGGTTGCATGCTGCAATGGTATCATGTGTAGATCGGGTTGCACTCCACAATAGTGCGATATTGAGCACAACTCCCTATATCTATTCTTGTGTGTTTTGTTTCTCATTTTATGAGAAAGGTTCATAACATCTTTTCGGTTGTTTAATTAGTTACGTGAGTTGAGTAGTTCTTTCCAGAGTTCATTTTTCCTTATGTATCACATTCGAGTTTGTAGCTTGTTGGCACATTGTGGCACCATATGAGACTTTTGGCAGTGTCGGAGGTAGCTTATTGCCTGAGCAGCTTGTACTGGGTGAGACGAGAATATTGGACTTGGGATCTGTGCGATCAGATTTATATGAAGCATATTAAAGAGAAAATACCATTATTTGGTTCATAATTAGGTAATGATTCTTGTCAAGAAGTGGAACTCAATGGTTTGTTGACTTGGCAGTTGGTTATGAATTTCTACATATCTCTACCGTCGTGGCAGCATTACAAGAGTTGGAACATGACTTATATGTGTCATGAGGTGTGTCGTGAGCATCGAATTCATGGGATTTTGGCTATTGTTATCAGAGCATGTCATTATGGTCATGTGAATTATACAATCCATGGTGTGGATTCAGCAAATGTATGCAATCATGTATTGGTGCATCGTGTAGTGATTGATACGGTGTTCGTATGATGGAAACATGCCTGGCAGAGAATTTTGGATTTGAAATTGGGCTCTAAGGCTTATTTGACTAAGTAAAAGGGGGAATCTTCAGACTGGCTCGAGCTATCATGCTCAACTGAGTTATGGTAGCATGGGTAGGTGCACAAGGTGCTAAATAGTGATTTCGGACAACTCCAGAGCAGTTCGTAAACGTTCGCGGATGAACGTATATTTAAGTGGGAGAGAATGTAATGACCCGACCGGTCGTTTTGAGCCCTAGCGTGTTGTTCAGAAATTTGAGGCCATGAATAGCTTCACTTCAGGTATTACGACTTGTACGCGTGGTCAGAATTGGAATTTCGGAAGTTCGGAGTTTATTTGAAAAGAAAATTCTCATTTCGGAAGCTTTAAGTTAGAAGAATTACCTAAGGTTGGATTTTTTAGTAAACGGTCTCGGAATCAGGATTTAAAGGTTCCAACAGGTTGGTATGATGATTTTGGACTTGGGCATATGCCCGGATCGGGTTTTGGATGACCCGGGAGTGTTTCGGCGCCTATTGTGGGTGTTAGCATTTTGGAAGAATTTCATAAATTTAGGTGGAAGTGCATTCCAATGTTATCGATGTCCGTTTGGGATTCTGAGTTTGGGAATAGCTCCATATGGTGATTCTGGTATTGGGAGCGCGATCAGAAGTGGATTTGGAGGTTCGTAGGTCATTTTGGAGTCATTTGGCGAAAGTTAGAAATTTGAAGGTTTTTAAGAAGTTTGACCGATGGTGGAATTTTTGATACCGGGGTCATATTTTGATTCAGGAAGTTGGAGTAGTTCAGTATTGTCAAATGTGATTTGGGTGCAAAATTTGAGGTCAATCGGACGTGATTTGATAGGTTTCGGCATCGGATATGGAAGTTAAAAGTTCAATAGTTCATTAGGCTTGAGTCGATACACAATTAGTATTTTTGATGTTATTTGGTATGATTTGAAGGCTTGATCAGGTCTGTGTTATGTTATGGAGCGGGTGAGTGTGATTGGACGGGATCCCGGGGGCCTCGAGTGTGTTTCGGGTTGTATCGCGCTCTTATTTGATGTTTCAACATCGTTTCTTTGGACATAAAGGGTACCATGTTGAGTAAATGACCTTTGATTTATGATTGGATTGAACCATTAGATCTATATTGTAATTACGGATCCATAACAAAAAGAATTATTGAATTTTGACATCGTATGAGAGAATTATGCCCATTTCCATCTCAGAAAAAACTGCTGGTTTCTGGTGTGATCGCAATTGTGAACATCTCTATCGCAATTGCGATGCCTAGTTCGCAATTGCGAACTTTTTGTCGCAAATGCGTCCTTTTCCAGCCCTGTTCTTATTCGCAATTGTGAAGACTTCTTCGTTTTTGCGAGGGTTCGAAATTGCGAACCTTGGATCGCAAATGCGACATCTGCAGCTTGTTTTTAGCTGTGTAATTCGGGTTTTTGCGTCATTTGATCACACTTTGAACCCTAGGTGCGGGAGTGGACGATTTTGAGAGAGGATTTTCGTATCAATACATTGGGTAAGTGTCTCTAACCAATTTTTTATTATATTTTGTGATTATACCTTAGATTTAACATCAAAATTCGTAAGAATCTAAAGGGAAATTTGTAGAAAATTTGGGATTTTAAAGAAAAACCTAGAAATTGGTACTTTTGGATTTTGACAACGAATTTGGGTATGGAATTGAAAATAAATTATATATTTGAGCTCGTGGGGTTATGGGTAAAGTTTATCTTCAAAATTTTTTGGAATCCGGGCACGTGGGCCCGAGGGTGATTTTTATCGACTTTTCGAACAGTGTTGGAAATTGTTGTAAATAGGATTATAATGAGTATTAGAGTATATATTTATGGAATTTCTCATTTATTAACTAGTTTTGGAGCGTTAGATATCGATTTGAGTTGTTGGAAAGGCTTGGGAGCCGGTTATAGGATTTCGGAGCGAGGTAAGTCACATTTTTAACATTGTAAGAGGGAATTAACCCCATATGTGAAATAATTCAATATGTATTTCTATTTATGGGGGCTACGTATGCATGAGGTGACGAGAGTCCATGCATAGCTACTATTATGCTTAAGTCCGGGTAGTCTAGGACCCAAATCATGTTATACTTGCGATGTTTGCAACCTTCTTGTTAATTTGATTGCTTAAATCAAGTTGAACTTGGTAAAGAAATTTTAAAAGGATGAAATTTGTTTTCTTGTACGTTAAATGAGAATTGGCATTTCCTTAAATAATTTTCCCTTAATAAATTCTTGATTTGGTTGTTTGAATGTGTTTATCTTTTTGTGGAGCGGACCAAGCGCCTCGGCAGATTAAATAGATGCATCTATGGTTCGTGTCGCTCGACCCTCGGCAATGCACAATTATTATTTATATGTTGGATCGGGTCATACGACCTCGGCATAACTTGTGCATGATTGAATTGGTTGTTTGGAATTTATAATAAATGACATTGCCTCATTAGCCCGAGATAAATTGTTAAATGATGAGAAATAAACTTGGAGATTTCTTAATTATAAAAGAATTGCTCACTACTTCATAATATTGAGCTTACAGTCGTTCTATATAATCCATGTAAAATTATATCATTGGTTTTTTGTTTATAGCCCATAGTAAGTGTCGGAGTCGATCCCTCGTCACTACTTTTTCGAGGTTAGATTGGATACTTACTGGGTATGTGTTGTTTACGTACTCTTACAACACTTGCTGCACATTTTGTTGTACGGACACATATATATTTAGTGGCCTTATGGGCGCAGCGGCGTGGTTAATGTGGGGACTTAGGTGAGCTGCATTCTATATTACGATCTGCAGCCAGCAGAGTCTTCTTCAGAGTATTTACATTTTTCTTTCCTGTCTAAATTTGTATTTCGGATTGATGTTATATTTCATTTTATTCCCTATTTAATGCTTATGCGCTTGTGACACCGGGTTCTGGGGTGATTATGGGTTATTCAGTAATGTGATTATTAAAAATCTTATTATTCACTCTGAAATTTTCATTTTCTACTATTTAATTGAAGGAAATTAAATAGTAAGCAACATCCACTTCCAACCAAGAGGTTGTGAGTTCGAGTCTCCCCAAGAGCAAGGTGGAAAGTTCTTGGAGGGAAGGATGCCGAGGTTCTATTTGGAAACAACCTCTCTACCTCAGGGTAGGGGTAAGGTTTGTATACACACTACCCTCCCCAGACCCCACTAAGTGGATTATACTGGGTTGTTGTTGTCGTAATTGAAGGAAATTATGATTTCGAAAGTATTAAAATAAGAACTAAATTAATAATTTAGTGTTGGTTTGTCTGACAGTGGTGTTCGATATAGTTCACGACCTTTAATGGATTTAAAATCGTGACATGCACATTGTATAATTATTTCATATAAATACAAACATCCTTTGTTCCAGAGATCGAACTAACATAGAAAGTTATTCATTTGTCTTTTTCAATGGAAAGTGAAAACGTGGATAGGCTTCTCATAATCTCCGAAGGTTAAAGGAGCAGTTTCTTTATAACATGTGCATTTATATATGTCCAACTTTACTAGAAGCACACGCAAAAGGAGATTACGACAAACTAAAAGACAAGCTACTCTCTCTAGATCTCTTTAATCTCTATCATAATAATTTTCGATTTGAATCATGGCATTGTAATTTTTTCTAATGTGACACTTAGAGAAAAAAGTAAAAAATACTGCGTAGTATTATTTTCACATAAAAGGAAGGAAGGGGAGCTTTCGAGCCGTAGTTAAGTTGTCTTCGTGTGACCTAAAGGTCACAAGTTAAAGTCGTGAAATCAGTCGCAAACGCTTGCATCAGGATAGACTGTCTATATCATATTCTTTTAAAATACGAAATGACTTATTTCATCGAATTGCCTTTTCACATAAAAGTAAAGTTTTAAATAATAATTATGCAGTTAAATTCGTTGGACACAACTTTCGATAGTATCTTTTATATAAATTAAAGGAAAAATGCATAAATACCCCCTGATCTATACCCGAATTTTCAACTACACATTTTTTTCTTCACGGGAATCCTATTACCCTCCTAAAAGATTTATTCATAAGCAAAGCAAAATACAATCAAATTGG
>MU666762.1:5072-34344 GCA_026770625.1 Nicotiana glauca
TGCCTACGTATCACGCCCCGAAAGACGAGAATCAGGTTTGCGTAGTTCGGGCAGATTGGATACGGTTGAGAATTAAACAAAAACAACTAATTTAGAGAAAACATATTTTTTCGTCTTTTCCTTGCAAATGAAACATGCAAACTATTTATGGATTTTCTTTTTCCTCTTTTTTTTTGATTTTTGATTTTTTGTAAAATGATAAAATGCAAAATCTTTTTGAATATTTTCATGCATATATATATTTTTTTGTTTTTTTTTTTTAAAAAAAAAATGTAACTGAAACAAAACTGGGTCCTACTTGCTTTGTTTTCACACCTCACCCTCTTTTTCTCTTTTTCTTTTTCTTTTTCTTTCTTTTTTTTCCATTGTTTTTCTTATTTTTCTTTTTTTTTCATTTTTTATTTGCCCTCAGCTATCATTGGTCCACCAAATAACCCTTTTACCCTTGAATAAATGCAACATGTAGCACATAGGATGCATCAAGATGGTTTGTTATTTTGGGTACACCTGTCCTAGACGGACCCAACCCCTGTGTTGAGTCCCCTAAGTCAATGCACATGATGCAAACAAGCGTCCTACTAGGGATTCGGCATGAGGTTTTGTTTTTCTAGGTTTAAACCCTAGGTTTATTGATCTAGACCTGGCTTACCCGAATGGACAACTCGGGCCGAGGGGGAGGCAGCGTACCGTGGATACAGAAGCTCGCCCGGCTTTGCAACTTATCCAAACCTCGTTCTAAATTGGAAAAAGACTCTAACAGAAGAGAAGGTACACGAAGTGCACCGTTCTCCATGATATAGAAGACTCAGAAAAAGGGAGGGATTCGCGACAATTTATATACAATTCAACAAATATTAAAGCGGTAAAAACATTTAGCACGTAAGGCATGGAACATATATCAAAACCAAATAAAGCCAAATACAACAATTTAACTTAGCTCGAATTCTTGAAGCCTGAACCGAAGTCCTGGGTTATTGTCCCCAGCAGAGTCGCCGGAGCTGTCACACCTCCTTTTTTCGAAGAATATCGGCCTTTACTACACCTGGGAAGAGATATAGTAATAAAGGAGTTTTTCCATTTTAAGGACAATCGAAATGGGATTCGTTTTTATTTAAGAATCAGAGTCGCCACTTGGGAGATTTGTGGTGTCCCAAGTCACCGGTTTGAATCCCGAATTGAGGAAGGGTTTGACTCTGTTTAACAGTCGCGAACTAGAAAATCCGGGTAAGGAATTCTGTTAACCCGGGAGAAGGTGTTAGGCATTCCCGAGTTCTGTGGTTCTAGCACGGTCGCTCAACTGTTATATTCGGCTAAATTTTGATTTTTGACACATGTTAAAGCCTGTAGTGCAATTTTAGAACTATTTATCGCTTTTAATTGATTATTAAGGAATTGAACTTCGTTTAAGGACATGTTTTCGGATCACGTCACATGAAATGCACCCGGATCCTTGACATATTCTCATTCGACGTTTTCGGATTTGGATTTGGGTTGCATGAAATGCACACCCGTATTAGGAAAGTAATATTATTAAAAAATCACGCCTAAAGCGACTAACATGTTATATCTTTTGGGAAGGCCGTGAAATTCGCTAAACGGCCTATCCCGAATACTAAGTATTTTAGTAAGCAATTAATGAGGTCCCCGCAATTAGGATTGTTTTTGGCGCGGCGCACCTCAATTTATTTTTAAAGGACATCCTAAAGAGGAACTAATATTATCTATTAAGGGTTATATCTAAAAAAAAAAACTTAATTTGTTAACATTATGAATTAACTAACATTATGGTATTCAAGGAAATTCGGGCCCCAAGCTCAAGTCCGAACTCGAACAAGGCAATCTCTATTACTGAAGAAACCCTTAGCTCGAGTCCGCTACTTAAACTTGAAAGGCCCAAAGCCTACTATTTTAAAAGCTGCTGAATCACAATGGAACAGAGTACAGGACAATGGATTGCATCATGTGCATCATGTGCACTTTGAGCCTAGAATAACTTCAAGTTATGACTACAAATATTCAGTAACTTCAAGAAAGTAGGACAATACAGTTCATTATCAGATTACACAAGTAACTTATGACATAACATTGACTTAGAGGACTACATATCAAAGTGTGGAGTATAAGGATGAGATAATGCAATATGCATAAAGTCACTGTTGGGACATAATCAGGCAGGATCACAAAACACAAGTGACATAATTCATTACTTATAACTTTAAGCTCAAAAATGTTATCAGGCAATTCCCAGTAGCATACAAAGATGAGCACACGCATTTGTTCTACTGATTCCAATATAGATTCAATTTTTTTTAGAGCTCCCCCCAAGTAGGTTCAAGTCATAAGAACAATCCACAGATACTCTGGTGGTTCAACACAGTTCATACCAAAGCATGTACTCAACCAATACCTCACATCTATTAAACTCTTAGGCTAATAATTTCATTTCAAAGGCATACTAAGATAAAGTCAGTAGAGACATCAACTTAAGATCCCGATTCAGAGAACAACACATTAAGATTCACATCTCGTTGAGACTCACAAAAGCATACTATAATTCAACCCAATAGTAACAACACTAAATTGCAAGACAAACGGGAAAACACAAATATCCAAGCATTCCCCAACTGGGTATACAAAGTATATACTGCTCCAAATACTGCATAACCTCACGTATTGATCAATAGCCGAAACTAAGGTCTCAAATCATCACATAAATGGCAAAATGAAATAGAGGAAAAGGAAAATGAGTAACGAAATTTTCAGAGTGGTAGAGGAAAAATTATTACAAATTTCAGTGTAATAGAGCATCCGATGACGATTACAGCATTTCGAATTGCAGATTCATACCTGAAACGCGACTAAAATCGAAATAAAAACACGAACACAGACCAAATCACCACCAAAACCTCGGCAATTGAACGTCGCTTGAAATTGGAATGAGTTTGACCCTATTTTCGGCTTGTCCCGGATCTGTTCTCACTATTGTCCACTCAATTATTCCGGACTGAAATTGTCCATCCTTATTTGTATGTGTGTTAATTTAGACACGAAGAAGATGATGATGGACGAAGGGTCATTAAGTTTCAGCGGCTGGTCGTTGATGAAAATGGGGTTTGGGTTTGGGTTTATCGCCGGTCAGGGAGGAGTCCAGGGGTCGTTTTGGGTGGGGGAATCATAGAAGACGACCTGGGGGTAAAGGGCTCGTTGATGAAAAGCTGCGCTCAGGTCATCGTCCAGAAGACGACCATGAGAGGATGGGATTCTATCTCCTTTCTCCAAGCTGCGCCTCCCTATCTAAAATAGCTCTGGAAATTTGCTGATGAGAGGAAGATAGAGACACGCCATTTGCGTGTCTCTATAGTCTTGAGGGTTCCGTTATTTTCTAAGAGCAAAACGGGTTGGCGGGTCGGGTATATGTGTGGGTTGGGCGGAATTTGTGAGGTTTGGGCTCAATTAAACTTTGGCCCAAATTAATCTTTTTAAGAATCTTTTCCTTCTTTATTTATTCCCTTGTTTTTCTTTTTATTTCTTTTGCTTTTTGTATTCATTTTTAATTTGTAATATATCATATATATTTTTTGTATTTTTCCTGATTTTATAAAAATTGAGAGATTAAACTAACAATTATACTAATTAAAATCTAAAATTATTTAATAACTATTTTGTAGTAATTTCCAATTAAAACCATAAGATACTATTTTTGATTTTTTCTTTAATGCATTAATACTAAAAATGTAAAAATCCTACTGCATATGCATATTTTTGTATTTTTAATACTAGTTTTAACATACGACCAACTAACACAAAGAATGCAACAAAATTCCTAAAATTATAAAATTATTTTATTTGAAATTTTTTGGAATAATTTGCTTAGGGTAAAAATCACGTGCTCACATCAGGGATGATTGTTGATATTTTCTCACTGTTTCGACGCTATACTTGAACTATGGGTGTTAACCGGTTGGGCCGGGTGAATATTATTTGGACCCGTACGGGTTTGGTTCCGGGCCAGTTCCGGGCATGCTCTTAACGGGTTTAACGGGTTCGGGTTAATCTAGTAAAAAATGAACAGTACGGGTTACGGGTTGACGGGGCCGGGCCGGGCCGGGTTTAGTTTTTTTTATTTTTTTTAAAAATAGTTTGTATAACTATTGTAAGTTATATTAGTACTTTGTATTAATATAAAGAATACAAGAAAGATGGGGGAAAATTGCACTTATAAATTACAAGTACTACATTTATTTCAAAATTCAAAATTAAAGTTTGCATCTAAAAAGTAAATTAACAAAAAAATAGTAAAACTAAATTTTCATGCATAATAAATTAATAATACTTCAAATTAATCTAACAAACTAAAACATTAAGCATAAATATGTCTAATAATTTAAAATAACACAAATTGTCTTAAAATCTTAAAATAAGACATATATAGCATATTTTAAAAATAATACGTTACCATCATATTCTATGATTTAACATTTATAGTTTTATACCCTAAATATATACACTATATGTTAAATTCCAACTTTTTAACTATGTTAATTAGTATATAATAATTGGTATATTCATGGAATATTCGTCGTATATTCATTGTATATTAATGGTATATTATGGTATATTCATGGTCTGGGCCGGGCCGGGCCGGGCCGGGCCGGGCCGGTTAAACTGGTTAGAGGCACTGTTCATTGGACCGGATTTAACGGGTCCGGTTAACTGGTAAAAAATAATAAACGGTCCAACTACCTCTACCCCTCCTACCCAGGCCACCCGGCCCCTTATGAACCGGGCTGGTCCGGTTCCAGTTTTAACCGGTCTGGGCCGGTCCGGTTCTGGGTCAACCGGCCCATTAGACACCTTTAACTTGAAATCAGTCATGTATTTTCTACTATTTTCAAAACTCAGCCAAGTTTATTTTGCTTTAACACTTGAAATGAATCTTTCCTATACTATTTTTGAGCTGAGCTGCATGTTCTTACTGTTGCCCGAGAGGCTTATGTGATTTTTGACTGAGTAAGGCCGAGGGCCTGTGTGTGAGGTTACTTTTGGATCGGGTTGCACGCCGCAGCAGTGTTATACTGATACTAATATGAGGCCGAGGGCCTAGACTTGATGCCACAAGATGGCTTGATATTGCGCTTGGGCCGTAAGGGGCTCCTTCCGGAGTCTGTACTCCCCCAGTGAGCACCGTCGACGATAAATAGATCGGGCTACACGCCGCAGCGATATATAGATTGGGCTGCATGCCGCAACGGTACTAGTACTATTCTATGTGTTTACTTTATTTCATTTGTCTGCCATATTCTGTTGTTTGTGCTACTTCATGTGATATTTACCGGACTGCCTGACATTATCTGCTAACTGAGTGTGGTGCCCGAGGGGCGGATTACTGTGCTTATCTGCACTATTTGTTTTGCATTCATTTGCATAACTATTGAAAAAGTCATTTTCAAAAGAGGTTTTAAATTGAGCTAAGATATTTCTAAGGATTTCACCGCTTCACTGCTTTTCTCAAAGAGTTCTACACTGCTCCTATACAACATGATGGTTTGCTTTACGTGATTTCTTACTGCTCAGTTTTTATTTACCCTTGTTACTCATTGAGTTGGAGTACTCAATTTACTCCCTGCACCTTGTGTGTAGATGCATGTATTTATACACCCGATAGCGGGTTTTGAGCTGATCGGAGGCTAAGTTATCAGAGTTCAGCAAGGTGACTGCCAGCGTTCACAGCACCACATTTCTTCCTTTTGTTTACCAGCCTTGTCTGAATGTTTCAGGCCTTGTAGTTGTAGTTATACTCTAATAGATGCTCGTGACTAGTGACACCCCAATTTGGGCTGTGTTTGTGTTGTATTCCGCACTTAATAAAGAAATATGTTGTTTAGACTGCGGTCATTTATTTATGCTAAAACTGTGTTTCAATATTTAACTATTCTGAAAAGGCAAAATGGGTTGGTTGGTTGGCCTTGTCTTCACGAGATACGCTATCACGACCAGATTGGGGTTTGGGTCGTGACAAGTTGGTATTAGAGCCTAGGTTACATAGGTCTCACGAGTCATGAGCAGGTTTAGTAGAGTCTCGCGGATCGGTACAAAGACGTCTATATTTATCCTCGGGAGGCTACAAAACCTTAAGAAAAACTTCACATTCTTGAAATTCTTATCGTGCGTCCTTGATTTAGCTTGGAATATAACTCTTTGAATTCCTTCCATGCATTTGTATGCGCGAACGAGCGCTCAGTATCAGATGTTCCTTGATGGCTTGTGATTCCCTGATCGAGGGGTGAGATGTGATCTCTATGAGTTTATGTTGGGCCAGTATGGAGGACTTAAGGCCGTATTTTCGCCTATGTCTTGAGCACCATGGTTTTCTATTATGTGAGCTGTGTTTTTGAACTAATATAGTTAGTAGTGCCATATTAATAGAAATGATGGTTGGATGGCTATGCGATGAGTATGAAATGACCGCGAGATGTGATCACATAATTTAGAAGCGATGAGAAGGGTCTTCTGGAGTATAGATAAATTATTAGGTGTTTGATTTCCATTGTGACTGGATATGTAGACCCGAGTTTTGGGTGCGTGAAGAATTTTTTTTTCCCGTCTCCTAGTTAGGAGTAAAGTAAATTTCATGTTACATTATGAGTTTAGACTCGGGAAGACTGAGTGACTGTGTAATGTGGATGATGGTGGAAGGTAAATATAGAAATGTTAGTTTGAGGCAAGACAGGTAGGTTATCTCCTGCAGAGTGTTCAGGAGTTGCGTGATCTTTATGTTGTATGTTAGAAGATCCTATTTACAAGTGAGATATATATATTGAAATTTAAATTTTGGATCGCTCAAGAGAGTGTATTTAACTACTACGAGAGTGAATACGAGATTTGCAGAAGATCTGAAGTACCAGATGGTTTGTGTTCCATAAGCTTATGAAGGATTTAGTTAATCTCACTTTAGTATTGTATAAGAAATAAATTATATGCGTTATGAGTTATGGTGTGTGTTTTGATATATGGCTTTGAGCCAAGTTGGGGAGTTGCTATTGATTAGCTGATTGCACGATTATGTTCTATGTTGGTTTCGGTTTGAGGCGTGCTAGTGAATCAGTTCTGGTTTGTGGAGATTGAGCCCGAGGATGGCTCGAGTAAAGGAAAATTTTTGACTAAGTTAAGGCTATATGCTGTAGTGTCAGAAGTTCCAATGAGCCACTGGTTGTTCGGTTCTATTGATCGGGTTAAATTGCGGTTTGAGTAGAGTGGATGACTCTCAGGAATGGTTCTAATGTGCTCAATATTTTGCATGTAATAATTGGAAATTTCAGGTTGTATTTTTGGCTAGAAGCTGAGGGTTGCATTTGGAGGGTGTCAAGATTTGTTGGTTTTCTATATCAATTATGGGCTTCTATGTGGCACTATTACGAAGGTGCAGGTAATAGTTCAGAATTCGTAGAATGTCTCTTCAGGGTAAGTATTTCGAACGTGGTGCTTGCGGGAATATTTAAAAGAGTATTCAATGGCTTATGAACCTTAGATGTTGTGGTTTCACGTTAAAGTTTTTAGGGCAAGTTTCAGTTAAGGATAATGGTGTACTAACAAGGAAACAGATAAATGTGAAAGTAATTCGGTATGGTAATGGATACGATAGGGTCTTAGTGTACTAATGATGTGGTGATGCTTTACAGATGTTTTGTGGCAATATTCTTGGTTTGGTGACCTACATGGCCTAGTCAAGCCAGAGGAATTCTATTTTGATAACTTGGTTATGTGCGAGCAGATTTGAAAGTTTTCTTGATGGTTTTTACCATAGTTCCAGCCGGATATCTTCTACCGGTGTGGGGAACATATTGTATATTGTGAACTCCTCCTAGATGGGAGCAAATAGAGATTTTTAACTACCCGAAATGAAATTTTCCTATAGCCCAGAAATTCTAATTATATTTATGTTTGCAACAAGATGGCATGATAGACGTGGTGTATGGTACATGCTTAATATTTTCATGTGCAAGGTGACAGTTCATTCTTAAAGGGAAGGTCACGAATTATGGATGGAATAGTCAGTTTCAAATACTTAGATGAATGTTATAATTGCTTGATAAGACCTGAGAAGGGTGCGCATTATATTTTAACTAACAAATGTTTATTGGTATTACAACACTCACTTAGTTGATTGACCACCAATATTCCGATTTTGCTATGTAGCCTAGAAATTTTTTGAAAATACTTATCATGGAATGATCGTACTTGAGGGATGTGTTAGTCATTTGAGTGCTGAGGTTGTGATATGTTACGGTGATTTATGTGACCTATGAATTTGGAGACGGGAAATTCTAAAAAATATACTATTTCAGGATTGTGGCATGTTTTAGGTGAGTATTTTATCTAAACTCATTGGATGCACTAGTCGAGTTAATTGATGGTGATAACTATGTGCTGTGAGCGCGAATATGTGTGAGGTTTGAACCTGTGTGCAAGCATTGAGCCAATATTCATGCTCAGAAGATGTGTAGGCTATGATATGCCTAGAGTGAGATATTGAGCTTAAAGGTATAATGTTTCTTGTATTCGTAACTTGTTGAGAACTATCTGGACTATACTTGAGATTCCAAGATGCTAAATTCCAGAACAAACTTGGTAATTACTAATTCTGTGTTAATTTGCTGATTTGAGGTGTGACAGCATAGTTTGCTCATGCCTACGCTATAGAGTGTTATTTATGCCAGTCCAGGAGCATGAGAATCTTATCTCATTTAGCATATACAGGTGTACTTGTTGGATTGCTCCTATATGATATGCTTGGACTGGAGGTCTGTGACCATGCCAGGTG
The DNA here is from genome assembly GCA_026770625.1 of Nicotiana glauca. Taxonomy (NCBI): domain Eukaryota; kingdom Viridiplantae; phylum Streptophyta; class Magnoliopsida; order Solanales; family Solanaceae; genus Nicotiana; species Nicotiana glauca. Next base: position 13,894 of record MU666762.1, read on the forward strand.
GATTATGTTATTGGCAACTAAGTTTCTCGTGAAGTTGATGTCAATGTGAGCTATAGAAGATATGGTTATTATTATTCTATTCACGTATCTTGGTTTCACTGTGATTGATGAGCTCATAGCATATCATTGGGATGGTACTTGTGGAACTTGCAAAACAACTCTCTTCTTTGAGATATTTTCCCTTTCTACGGTAGCCGGATGGTGCAATATTGAGGTTTACTGGTATGGCATTGTATTATGTACTTCTCCGTGGGTATGATGATTCACTTGTGGTACTAGACATCAAATTACGATTGGTTGATGATTTTGAGCATGGTGACTTGGGGTGTCTCATGTGAACTAGTGGCAGGATAGGGCCGCACATGGCAATAAAGTTATGTGGAGGTATGACCTTGCAGTTAGTTTTGGGTGTTCTGTTTCTATGATGTGAGATGGGTTCTCAGCCTTGTGTTGTGGTGGTACTAGTGATCTTGTGGTACATCTCTTTCTTTTGAGCTATTTTCATGATTTGAGTAAGTTCGGATTGTAGATTATTGTTGCACGAATTGCATAAGTCGTGGCTTTAGTTTGTATTGACGTGTCAATGTCGCTAGAGTAGTTATGCTAGATTAGATGAGATTGTTGGGATCTATAATGAATACAAACAGATTTGATTTCAGCATGTTGGGAGGATAATATCAAGTTTCAACTCAAATATTTGCTATGGTTTTTTCCAAAGGAGATGTGGCTTCATGAATGATTGATCTAAGAAATGGTTATGGCTTACTGTGTGTTTTATTTATCATTTGCAGTATATGAAGGTGTTGGGATGAGACCTTAGTTGATAAGAGGTTTTCTATCAGTATTCGGTTGTTACGTGCAGCTGCTGTGATTAGAAATTATCGCTGCAAGCGTTTGAGTCATGTGTTATATTATGTAATTGCACCCGAGGTTGCAGGTATGGGTTGTTACAACTTGTTCAGGCTTATTCATAGTATAAATGTGAGATTCTAATCGTATGGAAGATTTCAAAAGTGGAAATGCGGTTCTATGGTTTATGGGCTAGATTGGATTGCAAAATTTCAGTTACAATATGTTGTCGGACCTATCTGAGATAGGGTGACGTGGGATCACCCCCAGGTATATGCGTGGCAAGGTTATTGAGCGATTGTTTGGCTTTTGAGACAACTCTACGCACGTTCGAGGATGAATGTTTGTTTAAGTTGGGGAGTATGTGACGACCTGGCCAATCATCTCATAAGTTACCGCTCCGTTTCCCCCATATCTGCTTCTTTATGCTTCATTATCCGTGTTTCATGTGATCAAGTTGATTAGTTTGCGTTCGGAGAGGAATTGGTAAGAAATGAGACACTTAGTCTCTTTTAAGAAGGCTTAAGTTGGAAAAGTCAACCGGATGTTGACTTGTGTGTTAGAGGGTTCGGATGTGAGTTCCGATGGTTTGGCTAGCTTCGGGACATGATTTGTGACTTAGGAGCGTGATCGGAATTGGTTTTGGAAGTCCGGAATAGAATTAGACTTGAATTGGCGAAGTTGATATTTTGGCGATTTCCGGTTGGTAGGTGAGATTTTGATCCGAGGGTTGTAATGGAATTCTGAGAATTGCTGTAGTTTTGTTATGTCATTTGGGATTTGTGTGCAAAATTTCAGGTCATTCGGACGAGGTTTGAATAACTTTTTGATCGAATTCGGAATTTAGAAGTTTTGGAATTCTTAGGCTTGAATCCGAGGGTGATTCGATATTTTGATGTTGTTTTGAGCGTTCCGAAGTTCCGAACAAGCTTTAATGATGTTATGGGGCGTGTTGTCATGTTGGGTCGGGGTCTGATGAGGCTCAGATAAGTTTTGGAAGAGTTTTTGGAAGATTTTTGTCGTTTTGAGCATAAACATGTAATGATCCAAAGGTCCATTTTTAATTCTGGAGATTGAAATTTGATTACGAGACTTCCAAAATTTAAATAATGAATTATAGGAGTGATCTGGAAAGTTTGGTCTAATTTAGTCAAGTCACGATTGGATTTTTGACACGAAACATGAGTTGATTGTTTAATGAGCGAAACGGATATTGCACTGAGAAAATGAGCTGTAAATTGTGTTTCGATTGAAGGAATAGGTTTGTATTATTATTTGTGAATCATAGGAACAAGAATCGTCGAATTTCGAGTTCGTATGATGGAGTTAGAGCATTTTTAATGAAATAAAAAGCTGTTGTAATTTTCTGGACATTTGCTGGTATTTTCGCAGATGCGATGAACAGTACTGCATCCGCGATGAACAGTACCGCATCTGTGATGAACAGTGATTCCACTTCTGCGATGAGCAGTGATTCCGCTTCTGCGGTGAACAGTACCGCAAAAGCGAAAATTTTTGGACAGTGTATATTTCGAGCAGTCCGAGATTTTTCTTATTTTTGGAGCTATGGAGCTCGAATTGAAGCGATTTTCACCATATGGATTGGGGTAAGTGTTCTATATCCAAAAGTGATGATATTTAATAATTTCATGGTTATTTTCATCAAGTATTAGTGAATCAAATGGAAGAAATTGAAGAAAATTTGTAATTTTTTCAAAAATGAAAATTCTAGATTTGGAGGCCGAATTGTTGTCGGATTTTGGTAAAATTTATATGGTTGGACTCGTGGTTGGATTGGGTTTCATATTTTGTAACTTTTGCCGGGTTCCGAGATGTGGGCCCTACGGGCGAATTTTGAGTGTAATTTCAGATTTTTGATGGAAAATGTAGAATTTCATATGGAATAAATTTCTATAATTTTTATTAACTGAATGGAATCATTATGGCTAGATTCGAGGTATTCGGAGGTCGATTTGAGAGGCAAAGGCATTTCAGAGTAGGATTTTTGCTTGGATTGAGGTGAGTAATAATTGTAAATGATATTCTGAGGGTTTGAAACCCCGGATTTGCACATCGTAGTGCTGTATTAAGGTGATTTGCATGCCGGATAACGAGCGTGGGGTAGAACACCATTGGGGATTGTGAATTGGTCCGTCCCAATTGATGAATTTACTGCGTATTTGACTGAAATTTACTTGTTATCATGATAATTTGGGCTGATTGCCATATTTGGGCTTCGTGCCAATTATTTGAACCCCTTCGGGGATGGTTGTTGATATTTCCTCACTATTTCGACCTTTAACTTGAACTCAGTCATTTATTTTCTACTGTTTTCAAAACTCAGCCAAGTTTATTTTGCTTTAACACTTGAAATGAATCTTTCCTATACTATTTTTGGGCTGAGCAGCATGTTCTTACTATTGCCCGAGAGGCTTATGTTATTTTTGACTGAGTAAGGCCGAGGGCCTGTGTGTGAGGTTGCTTTTGGATCGGGTTGCACGCCGCAGCAGTGTTATACTGATACTGATATGAGGTCGAGGGCCTAGACTTGATGCCACGAGATGACTTGATATTGCGTTTGGGCCGTAAGGGGCCCCTCCCGGAGTCTGCACACCCCGAGTGAGCGCCGTCGGCGATAAATGGATCGGGTTGCACGCCGTAGCGATATATGGATCGGGGTACATGCCGCAGCGGTACTAGTACTGTTCTCTGTGTTTTACTTTATTTCATTTGTCTGCCATATTCTGTTGTTTGTGCTACTTTATGTGATATTTACCGGACTGCCTGACATTATTTGCTAATTGAGTGTGGTGCCCGAGGAGCGGACTTCTATGCTTATCTACACTATTTGTTTTGCATTCATTTGCATAACTATTGAAAAAGTCATTTTCAAAAGAGGTTTTAAATTGAGCTAAGATATTTCTAAAGATTTCACCGCTTCACTTCTTTTCTCAAAGAGTTTTACATTGCTCATATACAACATGATGGTTTGCTTTACGTAATTTCTTAATGCTCAGTTATTATTTACCCTTATTACTCACTGAGTTGGAGTACTCACTTTACTCCATACACCTTGTGTGCAGATGCAAGTATTTATACACCCGGTAGCGGGTTTTGAGCTGATCGGAGGCTAAGTTATCAGAGTTCAGCAAGGTGACTACCAGGGTTCACAGCACCACATTTCTTCCTTTTGTTTACCGGTCTCGTTTGAATGTTTCGTGCCTTGTAGTTGTAGTTATACTCTAATAGATGCTTGTGACTAGTGATACCCCAGTTTGAATTATGTTTGGGTTGTATTCCGCACTTAATAAAGAAATCTTTTGTTTAGACTGTGGTCATTTATTTATGCTAAAACTGTGTTTCAATATTTAACTATTCTGAAAGGGCAAAATGGGTTGGTTGGTTGGCCTTGTCTTCACGAGAGGCGCTATCACGATCGGATTGGGTTTTGGGTCGTGACAATTTTCTTTTCAGTGAAGTATTTTAGTAAAAGTTTTTTTAAGTATAATTTTGGATAGTTACCATTATTACTATTTTTGAATATGGTAAATTATAAATATAATATAAGAAAGTTTATGAGATTCTCTTTATTGTAAAAGATAGAAACTATTTTCACACAAGAAAAGAAGGTTATCTCTTTACCATTTTAATAATTAAGCATACGAATTTTTTTACTCTTTATGTGAGATTAAGAAAAGTATAATTTGAGAAAATATATGTATTTTTACATGGATGTTTTAATGAAAGAATAGTATATAAATTTATTTTACATGATAGCACATGACTGTAATAGCATGGTGTATAAAGTATATTAAATAAGTAGAATTTTAGGTAATTTAAGACGATTCTTAATTATGCGGGTAACTTATTAATTACTATAGCGAGATATTTCCTCGAGACTTTCTGTATACACTCTCTTCGTAGTGTGACTGAATTTTGATTCTTATAATGCTGAATGGGTTGGTATCCAAAGTCAATAATACTTCCAACGTGCATTCCTTCTATTTCAAACTTCAACTAAATTTTCTTTGAGTAGCACGTGGAATTGGACAGCAATCAATTATCATCATGACTAGTTAAGTTCTTTTGACCTACTTGGTTAATTTGCTTCCACGTATCGCATTATGTCTTTTTCTTGGTTGTCCTCCGTTTTAAGCTTTATCACATTTAACCTTCAAAAATACAAAGGATTTGAGAATTGAGATAGTTTATGAAAATAAGGATGTCTTTCATGAAATTCAATTGTCAAAGGACTTTAAGTCAGAGAAGGAGTTGATTTCCTCCATGCCAATCAACAAGAATCGTTTCCTTATTCTACTGGTATTATGAACGATAATTTTACAAATTTTCCTTCTCGATAGAGTCCAACCCTTTTTAGAAGATGATTATAGAAACATCCCACCTTGATATTTAGCTCTCAACAATAGCTTTTATCATCTACATAAACCCATGCTTACACGTTTATTAAGCATCAATTTGTAACTTGCAAACCTGCTCGAAGTCTTCTCTAACAGCAAAAAATGAGGCTTCTTGCAAAGGTGACGATGATCAAATTGCGGAGACAAGTTCTTACCAAGTGATTTCCCCTATGATCAAGCTAAAGCATTTGGTGACACAAATATAGATGCCAACCATATTGTTGTAGGTTTACCTTGTGGAGGATTCTTATATTCATTTATGTACAACACATATCAAGTTACTTCATGTACTTTTGTAAGAAGTGAAGAAAGGAAATATGAGACAGCGGGCTATTATTGGGCGAGCACAGTGTAGTGTATATATCAATCTACTTTAGAAATTTATCCCTACGGTATATTATTAGTAAAAGAGATATGAAAACAAACTCCGGTTTAAACCTGAAGAAGACCATGATACTTACAGGTATGTCAAGGCACTTCCTTCTTTATTTTGGCATGATCTAATGTGAAATGAATACGCTATTTTATAATGAATCTACTCCTAAAAACTAAGGTTGTCCATGTTGTTCTTTCCGTACAAAGTTATTCATTGAAAGTATGTATGATCCTTGAGTCCTAGTGAAGTTCATATTGATGGTATGATGTCCATAATATTAATCGAAGGTGCAATGACCTTACGTCACTCCGAAAGGTTTAGAACGTAATTCTATGAGTCGAGCATACATTATATATATGTATTTATTTTACTCTACCGAGCCGCGCTATAGTCTGCCGGGTACGACGCCTATTGTGAAACCACTGATCAGTTGGGTTTACCAAGCTCCACATGACTAGGTACGATTCTACCGAGCCTTATGATGGTCGGGTATATTTTTACTAAGTCCTCTTTGAGGCCTGGTACGATATGATGACGATGGCCACAGAGGCAAATATTTTTAAAAGTTTATGTATATGTATGTATTATGCATTTAATGTCAGTAGTCCCCAGAGGCACTTAGATGTTACAAGTTGTATCTCCTCTATCTCGCTTTACATTACTGTTTTTTTTTATGTTTTCCTACCTTACATACTCGGTATATTATTCATAATGACATCCTTTTATTGGGGACGCTGCATTCATGCCTGCAGGTATAGACAATCAGTTTGACGAGCCCTCATTGTAAACGAGGTTAGCATTCAGTGAAGGATCGGTAAGACTCCACCTCATTCGGAGTGCAGCCGAGTCTATAAGTCAACGTGTCAGAGTTTTGCTACATACTTATGGGTAGGCCGGTACCCTATCCCATTTTATGTCGATTCATGTTAGAGGCTTTGTAGACACAGGTTTATTATGTACAGTATGTCAGAGGCCTTGACGGCCCACATGTACTCATGTTTTTATGAACGATGTTTCATTGATATAACATTTTGCCACTTACAAATGTACATTATGAGTTGTGGTAATATTGGCCCATGATAGTTACAAAAGGAATGAATGAGTTACAGAGTGGTTCGCTCGGACCACTATGGCATCGAGTGCCAGCCACGCCTCCCCAGGTTTGGGGCCTGACAAAGTGGTATCAGAGCAGTTCGTATTCTAGGGAGTCTACAAAGACGTACCTAGTAGAGTCTCACTTATAGGTGTTTTGCGCGCCACATTTATAATTGAAGACTATAGGGCATTTAGGAAATGTTACCCTTCTTTTGTTTCCAGATCATGCCATAAGAGCTGAGTCGTATGAAGTCAGTATGAAGCTTTCACTAGATTTTGTATGCACCAGAGGTGCATGTATCACAATAGAGCTTTAAAGTGTAAGTTTTGGAAAGGGAAGTTATGAAAGAAACAGAAGATACGATGTTTTATAAATCTCTGAGAGTTGACATTCGAGGACGAATGTTTCTAAAGGGGGGAAGGATGTTACATCCCGTACTTTAGTATTAGGGTGAGTCGTAGTAATCCATATGAGTTTGAAGGGATTATGTCTATTAGGAGGTTATAGAGGGTTTAAGACATTATTATTATAAGACCCACTAAGTTTACAACTTTGATATCATTAGATATTATGTTAGAGTGGTATTTTCTTTTAAGTGAAGTATTTTAGTAAAAAAAATTTTAAGTATAATTTTGGATAGTTACCATTATTACTATTTTTTAATATGGTAAATTATACATATAATATAAGAAAGTTTATGAGATTCTTTTTATTGTAAAAGATAGAAACTATTTTCACACAAGAAAAGAAGGTTATCTTTTTACCATTTTAATAATTAAACATACGAATTTTTTTTACTCTTTATGTGATATTAAGAAATGTATAATTTGAGAAAATATATGTATTTTTACATGGATGTTGTAATGAAAGAATAGTATATAAATTTATTTTACATGATACCACATGACTGTAATAGTACACTGTATAAAGTGTATTAAAAATAAGTAGAATTTTATGTAATTTAAGACAATTCTTAATTATGCGGGTACTGATTAATTAATGTAGCGAGATATTTCCTCGAGACTTTTCTGTGTACACTCTCTTCGCAGTGTGACTGAATTTTGATTCTTATAATGTTGAATGGGTTGGTATGCAAAGTCAATAATACTTCCAACGTCCATTCCTTCTATATGACATTTTCCAAAAAATCCATTTTTCCTAATTCTATTCCAAACTTCAACTAAATTTTCTTTGAGTAGCACGTGGAATTGGACAACAATCAATTATCATCATGACTAGTTAAGTTCTTTTGACCTACTTGGCTAATTTGCTTCCACGTATCACATTATGTCTTTTTCTTGGTTGTCCTCCATTTTAAGCTTTATTCCATATAACCTTCAAAAATACGAAGGATTTGAGAATTGAGATAGTTTATGAAAATAAGGATGTCTTTCATGTAATTCAATTGTCAAAGGACTTTAAGCCAGAGAAGGAGTTGATTTCCTCCATGCCAATCAACAAGAATTGTTTCCTTATTCTACTAGAATTATGAATGATAATTTTACATATTTTCCTTCTCGATAGAGTCCAACCCTTTTTAGAAGATGATTATAGCAACATCCCACCTCGATATTTAGCTCTCAAAAATAACTTTTTATCATCCACATAAACCCATGCTTACACATTTATTAAGCATCAATTTGTAACTTGCAAACCTGCTCGAAATCGTCTCTATCAGAAAAAATGAGGCTTTTTGCAAAGGTGACGATGATCAAATTGTGGAGACAAGTTCTTACTATGTGATTTCCCCTATGATCAAGCTAAAGCATTTGGTGACACAAATATAGATGTCGACCATATTGCTGTAGGTTTACCTTGCGGAGGATTCTTATATTTATTTATGTACAACACATATCAAGTTACTTTATGTACTTTAGTAAGAAGTGAAGAAAGGAAATATGAGACAACGTGCTATAATTGGGTGAGCAAAGTGTAGTGGAGATATGAAAACAAACTCCGGTTTAAACTTGAAGAAGACCATGGTACTTACAGTTATGTCAAGGAACTTCCTTCTTTCTTTTGGCATGATATAATGTGAATTGAACATGCTATTTCATAATGAGTCTACTGCTAAAAACTAAGGTTGTCCATGTTGTTCTTTCTGTACAATGTTATTCTTAGAAAGTATGTATGATCCTTGAGTCCCAGTGAAGTTCATATTGATGGTATGATGTCCATAATGTTAATCGAAGGTGCAACAACCTTACGTTCCGAAAGTTTTAGAAAGTGATTCCATGAGTCGATCATACATTATATATATGTATTGATTTTACTCTACCGAGCTGCACTATAGTCAGTCGGGTACGGCACCTATTGTGCAACCACTGATCAGTTGGGTTTACCGAGGTCCACGTGGCCGTGTATGTTCTACCAAGCCTTATGATTGTCGGGTATGATTTTACTGATTTCTATTTGAGGCCGGGTACAATCTGATGATGATGATGCACGTATAGCAAAATGTTTTTAGAAGTTTATGTTTATATATATATTATGCATTTCATGTCAGTAGTCCCTAGAGGCACCCAGATCTTACAGGTTGTATCTTCTCTATCTCTCTTTACATTACTATTCTTATTTATGTTTTCCTGCCTTACATAGTCGGTACATTATTCGTACCGATGTCCTTTTATTGGGGACGCTGCATTCATGCCTGCAGGTATAGATAATTAGTTCGACGAGCCCTCATAGTAAACGAGGTTAGCATTCAGTGAAGGATCGGTAAGGCTCCACCTCATTCGGAGTGTAGCCGAGTCTATGAGTCATCGTGTCAGAATTTTGCTACATACTTATGGGTAGGCCGGTACCCTGTCCCATTTTATGTCAATTAATGTTAGAGGATTTGTAGACACAGGTTTATTATGTATAGTCTGTCAGAGGCCTTGACGACCCATATGTACTCATGTTTTTATGAATGATGGTTCATTAATATAACATTTGCCCACTTAAAATTGTACATTATGAGTTGTGGTCATATTGGCCCATGATAGTTACAAAAGGAATGAATGAGTTACAGAGTGGTTCTCTCGGGTCACTACGGCACCGAGTGCCAGCAACGCCTCCCTAGGTTTGAGGCGTGACAATTTTGTGGAAAAATTTAAGTTTTATCAAGTCCCTAGGTTTTGCTTTTATCCCATGATTTTACCTTAATCTTAGTGTGTTAATATACCTATGATACGAGTATTAAACTAAAAATATGTATGATAAACTTACCGCAAGTTGCTAGGTGAAAGTCTTCTCTCTAAAGCTCCAAAATCGCCCTATGGTTGAGTTAAAAATGACAAAAATAACTTAGAATCCGTATTAAATGAAGCTCATTGCTTCAGCGACTTCTACATCTGCGGTCTTGGGCCGCACCTGTGGCCACCACATATGCGGAAGGGAGCCCGCTTCTGCGAAATTTCACCTGGGCCACTATGCTACATCTGCGAGTTGCCAGCCGCTTTTGTGGCTTTGCTTCTGCGGAGGAATAGCTGCTTCTACAGCTTTGGGCCTGTCCTGGCTTGGCCATATTTGCATGAGATTGACCACTTCTGCAGTCTCGCACCTACGGCTGGCCAACCGCAGGTTCGGTTATGGCAACAACTAAAGCTTCAGCCCTTTTCTAATTTTCCAACTTCACTCGAGCCTCGTCCGATTGATGCTTGGGGCTCCCGATTCCCGCCCGAACACACCGACAAGTCTGAAAACATAAAACGGACCTGCTCGAACTTTCGGAACGCTCGAAACAACGCTAAATCTAAGAATCACCCCCTAAAACCAATTGAATCAAACTTATGAACTTCAAGTTCTTAATTCACCCTAACTAGCCAAAACACACATAAACTATTCGGATTGATACCAAACTTTGCGGGCAAGTCTTAAATATTATATTGGACATGTACCGGGCTCCAGAACCAACATTCGAGCCTGATACCAATGTGATAAATCATTATTTAATTTCTTTAAATCCTTAGAATATCAGTTTAATAGTTTCCAATAAAAATTCATTACACGGGATAAGGACCTCGGAATTCGATTCCGGGCATACACTCAGGCCCCAAATCTGGGTTTGTTTGCTAAAAATGTTGACCAAAGTATAAAATCTTAAGGAATCAAATGTGCCTATTTCAACCCAAACTCTTCCAAAACCCAAACCAACCATACCCACAGGTCGTAAATTAGATAAAGCAAGAGTGACAAGTTTTATTTAGGGGAATGGGGTCCTAAAAAGCAAAATGACCGATTGGGTCGTTACATTCTCCACCTCTTAAACAAATATTCATCCTCGAACGGAAATATAAAAGTACTTGAGGTTCCGAATAAGTGTGGATATCTGCTCCGCATGTCCTCCTCGGATTCCCAGGTCGCCTCCTCGACTGGTTGGCCCCTCCACTGGACCTTCACCGCTAAAACCCTCTTGGATATTAACTGGCTCCTCCTCATAACCCAAACTCTCATCCAGTTGAATAGTACTAAAGTCCAATATGTGGGACAAGTCAGCATGATACCTCTGGAGCATGGACACGTGAAAAACTGGATGAACTCTCAATAAGCTGGGGGTAGAGCAAGCTCGTAGGCAACCTCCCCAACTCACCTCAACACCTCAAATGGGCCAATGAATCTTGGGCTCAACTTGCTCTTCTTCCCAAAACTCATAATACCCTTCATTGGCAAGACTTTCAAAAGGACCTTCTCACCAACCATGAATGATACATCACGTGCCTTCTGATCCGCATAACTCTTCTGTCTAGACCGAGCTGTACGAAGCCTCTCCTGAATACTCTTCTCCTTATCCAAGGCATCTTTCACCAAGTCTGTGTCGTATAACTTGGCCTTACCAAGCTAAAATGACCCGATAGGAGAACGACATCGTCACCCATATAAAGCCTCAAATGGATCCATCTCGATGCTGGACCGGTAGCTGTTGTTGTAAGCAAACTCTACCAAAGGCAAGAACTGATCCCACTGTCCTCCAAAGTCAATCGCACATGCTCTAATCATGTCCTCCAAGATCTGAACTGTCCGCTCTGACTGCCCGTTGATCTGTGCATGAAATGTTATGCTAAGCTCCACGCGGGTCCCCAACCCACCCTGAACAGCTCTCCAGAAATGAGAAGTGAATTGAGGGCCTCTATCTCATATGATGGAAACAAGAACACCGTGCAACCGGACTATCTCCTAAATGTAAATCTAAGCCAGTCTCTCTGAAGTATAAGTAGTCACAACCGGTATAAAGTTTGCCGACTTGGTCAACCTATCCACGATGACTCACACTGCATCAAACTTCCGCAAGGTCCGGGGCAACCCAACTACGAAATCCATAGTAATGCGCTCCCACTTCCACTCTAGTATAGGCATCTGCTGAAGTAGCCCACCCGGCCTCTAGTGCTCATACTTTACCTACTTGCAATTCAAACACCTAGCCACATACTCCACTATGTCTTTCTTCATCCTCCGCCACCAATAATGCTGCCTCAAGTCATGATACATCTTCGTAGGAACCCGGATGAATGGAATACCACAAACTGTGAGCCTCCTCCAGGATCCTCTCCCTCAGACCATCAACATTAGGAACACATAGGCGAACCTGGAGTCGTAGAACACCATCCTCACCAATAGAGGCCTCTTTGGCACTACCCTGAAGCATTTTTTCTCTAAGAACCACCAAGTGGGGATCATCGAACTGTTGGCCTTGATCTGTCCCAATGACGAAGACTGAGCAACAACACACGCAAGGACTCGGTTGGGCTCCGAAATATCCATCCCCACAAGTATGTTAGCCAAGGACTGAAAGTCCAAAGCTAGTGGTCTCTCCCTTGCTGGAATGAATGCCAAGCTACCCATACTCTCTGCTTTCCTGCTTAAGGCATTTGTGACCATATTTTCTTTGCCCGGATGATAAAGAATGATGATGTCATAATCCTTCAGTAACTCAAGCCACCTACGTTGCCTCAAATTGAGATCCCTCTGATGGAACAAATGTTGCAAGATGCAATGATCAGTATAAACCTCACATGACACCCCATACAGATAATGCCTCCATATTTTGAGAGCATGAACAATCGCAGCCAACTCTAAATCGTGCACAGGATAATTCTTCTCATGAATCTTCAGCTGGCGTGAAGCATAGTCAATAACTCGCCCATCCTGCATCAATACACACCCCAATCCAATGCGTGAAGTGTCACAATATACCATATACATCCCTGAATCGGAAGGCAACACAAGAACTGGTGATGTAGTCAAGACTGTCTTGAGCTTCTGAAAGCTCGCCTCACAATCATTGGACCAATTTAAATGAGCACCCTTCTAGGTCAATCTAGTCAAGGTGATGCAATAGATGAAAAGCCCTGCACGAATCACTTGTAATAGCCTATTAACCCCAGGAAGCTCCTGATCTCAGTCACTGAAGTAGGATGTGGCCAACTCTGAACTGCCTCAATCTTCTTGGGATCCACCTTAATACCCTCTGCTGACACAATATGTCCCAAGAATGCCACCGAATCTAGCCAGAACTCACATTTGGAGAACTTAGCATATAGCTTCTGCTCTCGCAAGGTCTAAAGCATTATCCTCAAATGCTGTTCGTGCTCCCCCAGGCTGCGGGAATATATCAAGATGTTTTCAATGAGACGATCACAAAAGAATCAATATAAGGCTTGAATATTCTATTTATCAACTCCATAAATGCTTTTGTGACATTAGTCAAGCCAAAGGACATCACTAGAAACTCATAATGACCATGTCTCATCCAAAATGCGGTCTTCGAAACATCCGAGTCGTGAATCTTCAACTAATGATACCCTGACCTCAAGTCATTTTTAGAGAACACCCTATCACCCTGCAACTGGTCGAACAAATCATCAATGCATGGCAACAAGTACTTATTCTTGATGGTAGCCTTGTTCAACTGGCGGTAGTCAATGCACATCCGCATAGTCCCATCCTTCTTCTTCACAAATAACACAGTTATGGCCTAAGGTGAAACACTGGGTCTAACAAACCCCTTTGCTAACAACTCCTCAAGTTGCTCCTTCAACTCCTTTGGAGCCATGCGGTATGGTGGGATAGATATAGGCTGGGTGCTTGGAGCCAAATCAATACAAAAATCAATATCACGATCCGGCGGTATGCCAAGAAGATCAGAAGGAAACACATCGGCAAACTCCTAAACTATTGGAACTGAATCAATTGTCGGAGACTCTGCGGTGGTGTCCTGAACATAAGCCAAACACCTCTTCTCTACCATTTGCCGAGCCTTCAAGAAAGAGATAACCTGGCTCGATATATCAACTATGAAACCCTTCCACTCCAACCCTGGAAACCCTGGCATCGCTAAAGTAGCAGTCTTGGCATGAAAATCTAGGCCGGCGTGATATGGAGATAACCAATCCATGCCTAGGATGATCTCAAAGTCGGTCATATCAAGTAATAGGAGATTTTCTCTAGTCTTGAAAACACAGAATATGACCACACAGGACCAGTAGATCTAATCCACAACCATAGAATCGCCCACAGGAGTTGACACATGAACATGAGTGCATAAGGGCTCAGGAGCAATAACCAGAAAATGGGCAAACAGACATGACACATACGAATAGGTAGACCCTGGATCAAATAATACCAAAGCATATCTACCGCAGACAGAAATAATACTTGTGATGATGTCATCTAAGGCCAAGGCATCTGGCCTGGCCGGAAGGGCATAGAATCTGGCTGGAGCACCGGTTGGCTGGCCTCTACTTGACTGAGCAGTAGCTGGCTAACCTCTCCCTGCATGGCCTCCACCTCTAGGATAGACCCTACCAGTCTGCCCTCCACATCTAGGTGGTGGGGCAGCCGGTGTTGAAATCATAAGTTGCTAACCCTGTTGTACTACCTTTCCACGAAGCTTGGGGCAATATCTCCTCATATGACCAAGGTCTCCGCACTCAAAACAACCCCGCAGTGCGGCAACCTGCTACTTTGATGGCTGACCCTGATGGCCTGTAGACCCACTGGAAAAAGCCTAAATAGCCGGTGGACGGTATGAACTCTCCGTCATAGCACTGAAATAAGAATCAAAAGAACCCTAAGGACCTGAATACCTACCGGAGGAAGCCTGAATAGCTGGTGGGCGGTAAGAACTCTCTAGTATGGTGCTAAAATAGGGGCACGGCAGAGCACCCCGAGCAGGTGGTGTTCTGAATATGGGGGTTTGCTGGGCTGTCCCCTCCCAAATTGACCTCTGCCCCTGGCCGGGGCACCCCTGAACTCTCCAGAGAATCTAGCCCTCTTATCCTGCTACATCTACTCCCTACCCCTCATACGGTAGCCCTCAATCCTCTGAGAAATATCCACTACTAACTGATAAGGAGTCCCTATCTCCACCTCTCGGGCCATGTTGGCCCTGATGCCAAAATACAACCCTGCAACAAACCTCTGCACCCTCTCTACATCAGTAGGAAGTATCATCAATGCATGGTGGGATAACTCAGAAAACCTCACCTCATAATCAGTCACGGACATCTGACTCTACTCAAGATGCTCAAACTAATACCGCAACTCTTCCCTCTCAGAGGGTGGAATATACTTGTCTAGAAATAACTGTGTTAACTGACTCCAAGTGATAGGAGGAGAACCTGCGGGTCTGCCAAGAACATAAGACTGCCACCATCTCAGAGCGCTGCCCTCTAGCTGAAAAGTAGTAAAGTCAACCCTATGCGACTCTAATATCCTCATGTTGTGCAATCTATCCCTAAACATATCAATAAAGTCCTGAGAATCCTCATGACACTCACCCCGAAGACAGGAGGGTGAAGTCTAGTCCATATATCCAACAGCTTCTGTGGGTCACCATCCGCAGCTGGTCTGGGCTCAGGTATCACTGCAGTAATTGGCTAAGCTCCATCCGCTGGTAGTTCACCCGGAGTCTGATATACTGCAACTATATGACCATGAGCCTGAGTATTATGGGTTTGTGCTCCCCCTCCTGCCTGTGATATAGCTGGATCTGCTGGAAATAAACCAACCTGAGTCATGTTTTCCATAAACCGTAGCATATGGCCCATGACCTCCTGGAATCCAGGTGCTGTCATAAAGTCTGCTAGGTAGGATCAGCTGCGGGCACCTCACCCTACTCCTCAATAATAGGGTCCCCCGCAAGATCTTCTAGTGGTGCTATTGGAACAACTCTGGGATACCCTCGTCCCCTACCTCGGGACGGTGCCCTCCCCCGGCCTCTGCCTCGGTCTCTAGCAACGGGGGGAACAGCCTCTCCCAGGTCGGGAACATCTATCGTGCGTGTCCTCACCATCTGTGAGAGAATAGAAGAGAGAAATTTAGTGTACCATCCACTGCACGATAGGAAAGGAATAAGGAATAGTTACCTAACACCCTATAGCCTCTCGAAGATAAATACACACGTCTCCGTACCGATCCGCAAGACTCTATTAGGTTTGCCCATGACTTGTGAGACCTACGTGAACCTCATGCTCTAAGACCATGTTGTCACGACTCAATTTCACCTCAGGTCGTGATGGCGTCCAACATCGTTGTCAGGCAAGACAACGCGGAAATATTAGTGAATTCTTATTTTACTTGCCAAAAACAATTACACCATTTTTCTTAATTTGCAACTAAAACATGCGATGATAAGCAAATATTCAGTAATAATTACACAACCCAAAAAGAATAGTCTACTAATGTGTGTGCCAAGTCCTGATGTCATAAGTTGTGGGAAACTAGTAGAATATACAAAATAATAGATCTTTCCTACTGTCTGAAACAGAATAGACAGTCAAAAGTAAGAGAGACTCCATCAAGCTGCAAATCAACACAGAAAGGGAAGCAACTCACAGTGGAAGTCTCGAACTATGATCAAGGACGTGCACCGGTCTGATAGCTAGATGTACCTGCATCAGAGCATGTACAATTAAGTACAGAAGCATAGTATGAGTATATAAATATTATGTACCCAGTAAGTATCCCGTCTAATATCAAAAAAGTAGAGACGAGAGGTCGACTTGATACCTACTAGGGTCAAAATAATATAATATGATATTATGCTAGGCATGAAGATCACATTTATATAATAGTGGTAATTAGAATTTCTAAGTCATGTCCATATAATATCACAGTTAGCCATTTACATTTCAAACCGTTTAACAGGAAAGTCATTAATACTGATTCACATAGATATCATGCGCACATTATGCCGAGGTCAACGGCCCGATCCAACAGAAAAGAAACTGTGCACTACCAGAGGGTCGAATGACACGAACCATAGATGCATCTATTTCTACTGAGGCGATCGGCCCAATCCACAAATATAAATTATCAACAGGAAGATACAAGAAGGCGCATTTGTATTCAAATAACTCATACAAGTGCTCAACAAAACATATGTTCACTTATGTTCATTTCCTACTCTCTAGCATATCCTAAATGATCACATTAGCAAGAAGACATATAACATTTGCACATATAGCATGATATGGGTGCTAAACTACCCGGACAATTAACATGATAGTAACTACGTACGGACTCTCGTCACCTAGTGTGTACGTAGCCCCCGCATTTAGTTGTAAACTATACAATTATTACTCCTATGGGGATAATTCCCTCTTACAAGGTTATAAAAGACACTCATGTTGCTCCAAAGTGCACTTCCAATAGTAAGAACGATCCCGAACTCTCAATTTGGAGTCGAACGGTCCAAAACTAGTTAAATGGGGTAAGAACTAGTCAATACAAGCTCACAAAATCGCATTCTAACTATTAAAGCAATTTTCCAACCTTAAAAACAAGTTTCCTAAAATTCGATCCCGAGCCCGGATTCCAAAAGTTTTCGAAGAAAGTTGTTCTTTGTAACCTAAGGATCAATGATATATGATTTCTACTTCGTTTCATAACCAATTTAGTAGGAAAATCTAACTTTTATGAAAACCCTAGGTTTTGCTCCAACCCCATGATTTTACCTTAATCTAAGTGTGTTAATCTACCTAAGACACAAGTATTAAACTAGGAATAGGTAGGATAAACTTACCGCAAGTTGCTAGGTGAAAGTCTTCTCTCAAAAGCTCCAAAATTGCCCAATGGTTGAGTGAAAAATGGCAAAAATAACTTAGAACCCATATTAAATGAAGCTCAGTGCTTCAGTGATTTCCGTATTAAATGAACCCATATTAAATAAACCCGTATAACTTAGAACCTGCGGCCACCGCATCTGCGGAAGGGAGGCCGCTTCTGCGGAATTTAACCTGGGCCGCTAGGCCACATCTGCGAGTTGCCAGCCGCTTTTGCGGCTTCACTTTTGTGGAGGAATAGCTGTTTCTACGGCTTGGGGCCTAGCTTGGCTTGGCCACATCTATGTGAGATTAACTACTTTTGCGGGCTCGTACTTGCAGTTGGCCAAGCGCAGGTGCGGTTATGAAAGCAACTGAAGCTTCAGCCGTTCTCCAATTTTCCAACTTCACTCGATCCTCATCCGATTGACGCTTGGGGCTTTCGGGCCCTGCCTGAACATATCGACAAGTCTTAAAACATGAAATGGACCTGCTCGAACCTTCAGAATTACCAAAACAACGCTAAATCTAAGAATCACCCACTAAAACCAATTGAATCAAACTTATGAACTTCAAGTTCTTAATTCATCTCTAACGAGCCAAAACGCACTTAAAATACTCGGATTGACACCAAACTTTGCGGGCAAGTCTTAAATATTATTTTGGACCTGTACCAGGCTCCGAAACCAACATACGAGCCCAATACCAATGTGATCAACCATTATTTAGTTTCTTTAAATCCTTAGAATTTCAGTTTAATAATTTCTAATAAAAATTCATTACTCGGGCTAAGGACCTCGGAATTTGATTCCGGGCATATGATTAGGCTCCATATTTTCCTACGGACCTTTCGGGACCGTCTAAACAAAAATCCGGGTCCGTTTGCTATAAATATTGACCAAATTAGAAAATCTTAAGGAAACAATGAGCCTATTTCAACCCAAAATCTTCCAAAACCCAAACCAACCATCCCCACAGGTCATAAATAAGATAAAGAAAGTGCGAGAAGTTTTATTTAGGTGAACGGGGTGGTTTTAAAAAGCAAAACAACCGGTCGGGTCGTTATACGTCATTAAAGACAAAACTAATGCATCCACCCAAGACTGTGCTAAGGCCTTGATTTTCTTGTGTCATCACCTTGATGGAGGGTTAAAAATAGAATATCTCACAGTCAAAGATTCACTTGTTTTGTGGAATGGCTTGAAGGAAAGATATGACAACTTAAAGTTGGTCACTCTTCGACAAGGACGATATGATTGGGCTCATTTGAGGCTCCAAGACGTAAGTCTGTTTCTGAATATAATTCTGCGATGTTCAAAATTACTTCTAAGTTAAAACTCTGTGGAGATACAATCACTAATTATGATATGTTTGAAAAAACATTTACAATGTTTCATACCTCCAATATGGTCCTGCAACAGCAATACAGAGAGAAAGATTTCAAGAAGTACTCTGAGTTGATTTCTCTTCTCTTTGTGGCTGAACGAAATAACGATTTGCTCATGAGAAATCACAAAAATCGACCCACTGGGTCTACACCATTGCTTGAAGTGGATGAGGTGTATTCCCATTATACTAAGCATGAAAAGGCCGTGACTCTATTCGTGGTCGTGGTCGTGGTCGTGGTCGTGGCCGTGGCCGTAGACAAGGAAGAGATTTTCCTAGTTTTAATCATCCCCCAAAGAGAAATAATCACCAAAAGTAGAAAGGGAAAGATGAGAAGCCAAAAGAAAATGGTTCAGAAACCGAATGTTATCGTTGCGGTGGAAAAGGGCATTGGAAAAATATTTGTCGTGTACCAAGATATTTGGTTGAGCTTTATCAAGCTTCTGTAAAGAACAAAGGCCCTGAAGCTAAATTTGTCTATGAAAATAAATTTGACATCACTCACTTAGATGTGGCAGACTTCTTTGAGCGCCCTGATGGAAAAATAGACCACTTGAACGGTGATGGATCTGTGGTTAAAGATGATTGAGTAGTTTACTTTTATTTTTGCCTATTCATAGTAGTCATTAGTTTTATTTGTTTTATGAAATAGTGTTAGTTCATTTTCATTAAATATAATTCTAGTGTATGTTTTAAACAATGTTTGAGTTCGCCTTGCTCATCATAAGAATCTTCATCTTACATTATGAAACTAAGTCCTAAAGCTATTACAGCGAGGAATTTTCATATGACCTTGTCGCATACTTTTAGAAATATGTATTGAAATGCTAGACTATGTTAATAAGGCTCAATAAGCAAATTAATAACTAACACTAATGATTGTCCTATTTGAATGTTAACATATGTGACAATGTTTGCACACATATCGCAAACTAATTAGTTTATGTTTTTTTGTTGCTATAGGGGCAATTTTTTTTTTTTTGCTTTTTACTTCCTCTAAACATGTATGTAGTACAATTATTGTAGCACAATATCTAAATTCTACAAATAGTAGTCTAAGTGATTTAGTTTTAACTGCAAAATTATTTATTCTTATTTTATTTCCTTTCCTAACCCACGTGTTACCCCGGTATTTTTCATTACTTATTAACCAAAGATTAACCATTTCATAATTGAAATCACTCTTTTTCGGACATACACAACATGCTTAATTTCTTTAACAAGTTTACAACTTACAATGCCCGACATATAATTACATAAGTTCATAACCCATATTTACTGTCTACGGAGCCTCTAAGATAT
>MU666767.1:20440-37255 GCA_026770625.1 Nicotiana glauca
TAGTATCTACGTACGTGCGTTGCATGTATATATTTAGTCAATTATTTATATAAAAGTAGAATAATTTGAATATTTTAAGAAATTATATACAAGAAAAAAATTGATAATCAACATTTTATTTAGTTGATCGACATATTCATTTATGAAAGTTAAGATAAATTTTTCATTTGTATTTTTGCACAGCTTGTATTTTTTAAATAATGAGAAATATATCTCTTATTAAGCAATGTTAAGCACTACTATTACAGCTGTTTTGATTGTTTGACGCTTCATCCCAGATAATCAATTGTGTTTTTTTTGTTGATTCAGTATCATTACTTTGCTTTCACATTTTTGTAATGGTTGTCTCATTTATTTAAAGAGGAATGTCAATTTTTAGTGAGTCATATGACCCTAGGTAAATCGTGTTGCTACAACACTTATTATTACTAGGGATATCATACCTCATGATTTTGCAAGTAAAGCATGATATAGGAATATTTTTAAGTTTCTTTAAGTCCATCCACAAAGAGTAATTCTACTTTATTGGAATCTATCTTTTTGCAATATAGTTTTGAAAACTTGCTCTTGATCAAGGCATTGAATTTTTTCGTAAGTACTTTTATGAGTTTTCCTCCATTATTTCTCTGCTCCGATGAAACTTAATCATCTAGCCTTTGATCAAATTTAGGTATATCATACACTATTGCTCGTACACTCTAATTAATAATTAATGATTTTCAACGCACACAAAAGTTGATTATCAGATGAACTATCGTGTATCCTTCTAAAGCCGTCTACCGTATCTTCATAATATGTTCCTACAACTTTCTAACTCCGGTTGGATTACGTTGCACTTATATAGTTACTAGTCTTAGGGTACGTGCGTTGCACGTGCAACTATATTAATGAGCATTAAGGTTTTGTAAAAAAATATATAAATATCAAAAATATATACTTGAGTTATAAAATATAAATGAAAAAAAAAGTGTAAGTTTCTAAAAGTGAAGAATGTTGATCCTTCAGTTACATGTATAAAAATCTTGTGTGTCTATCTAGCACACGTATATGCTTTGTCATGAAACGAGCAACTCAAATTTATTGATCATTGTAACGATCCGACCGGTCGTTTTGAGCTCTAGCACGTCGTTCAGCAGTCTGAGGCCATGAACAACTTCATTTCAGGTATTATGACTTGTACGCGTGGTCGGAATTAAGTTTCGGGAAGTTCAGAGTTGATTTGGAAAGAGAATTCTCATTTTGGAAGCTTAAAGTTGAAAGAATTAATTAGGATTGGAATTTTGAATAAACGACCTCGGAATCGGAATTTGAAGGTTCCAGCAGATTCGTATGATGATTTCGGACTTGGGAGTATGCCCGAATCAGGTTTTGGATGAACCGGTAGCGTTTTGGCGCCGATTGTGGAAAGTAGCATTTTGAAAGAAATTTCATAAGTTTGTGTTGAAGTGCATTTCTGTGATATCGATGTACGTTTGGAATTCCGAGTCTGGGAGCAGCTCCGTATGGTGACTTGGAGTTGGGAGCGCGATCGGAAGTGAATTCGGAGGTCCGTAGGTCATTTTGGAGCCATTTGTCTAAAGATAGAAATTTGAAGGTTTTTGAGAAGTTTGACCAGAAGTGGACTTTTTGATATCAGGGTCGGAATCCGATTCTAAAAGTTGGAGTAGGCTCGTAATATCGAATATGACTTGTGTGCAAACTTTGAGGTCAATCGGACGCGATTTGATAGGTTTAAGCATCGAAAGTAGAAGTTCGAAATATCAAAGTTCATAAAGCTTGAATTGGGGTATAATTCATGGTTTTAGCGTTGTTTGATATGATTTGAGGCCTCGAGAAAACCCATAATGTGTTTTAGGACTGATTGATAGGTTTGTTTGAGGTCCCGGGGGCCTCGGGCATGTTTCGGATGCTCAACGGATCAATTTTTGCCTTGTGAGGATTGCTGGTTTTCTGGTATAAGTGCAGCAGGTTTTTACTCTATGCGATCTCGAGAGAGGGTCTGCGATCGCATAGAGCAGGAGTTGAGGGAGTTGGAGTTTGGCCTACACGATCGCAGGAGGTGCAATGCAATCACATAGGAGGAAGGCTGGGGCTTATGCGATCACAAGGTTGGTGTCGCGATCGCACAGAAGGAATTAAGGAGGCAGCAGAGTTGGCCTATGCGATCGCGGGGCTATGTTTGCAATCGCATAGAAGAGTCGCATGGGCAGTGTTCTTATAAAATCGGGGTTTGGCTCATTTTCACTTCATATCTTCCATGGGAGCCGATTTTGGAGCAACTTTGGAGTGTCATTTTCATCATTAAGCATGAGGTAAGTGATTTCTACTGGTTTTGAGTTAAATGCAAGGTTTATATATGGATTTAGACATTGAAATTTGTAGAAAACTTGGGGTTTGAGGGAAAACCTAGAAAAGTAGTATTCTTGAGTTTTGACCACTATTTTGGGTATGGAATTTAGAGAAAATTAAATATTGAGTTAGTGGGGCTATTGGTAAACTTATTCTTCGAAAATTTTGGAAATCCGGGCACGTGGGCTCGAGGGCATTTTCGTCAACTTTTCGATCGGAGTTAGGAATTGTTATAAATTGGATTATAATGAGTACCTTAGCATATATTAATAGATTTACATAATTATTGGCTAGTTTTGGAGCATTGTGCATCGATTCGAGTCTTCGGAAGGGCGTGGAATGCCGGTTATGGATCTTCGGAGCAAGGTGAGTTTCCTTTCTAACCTTGTAAGAGGAAATTGTCCCCATAGGTAAAAATAATTGGTTATGTGCTCCTATTTTTGGGGGCTACGTGCTCACGAGGTGACGAGAGTCCGTGCGTAGCTACTATTATGCTATTGTCCGGGTAGTTTAGGACCCAAGAGCATGTTATACTTGGATTATTTGCGAATTTATTGACAGCTTGAATTGCTTAAATCACATTGGATTAGTAAATAAATTTCTAAAAGGATTAAACTTCATTTTTCTTAAATGGTTAAAAGAGGATTCACTTTTTTTGGATAATTGCTCTGTGTGGACTCCTGATTGACTGTCTGTGTGTGTTTTTAATTTTGGAGCGGGCCGAATGCCTTGGGAGATTAAATAGATGCATCTATGGTTCGCGCCGTTCGACCCTCAGTAGTGCACAGTTTACATTTTTGTTGGAGTGGGCCATCGACCTCGGCATGATTTGCGCATGCTTGTATTGCTTGCCCTGAAACTTATTGAAGTTGTCGCTGCCTCTTTCTGGCTTAAGAATATATGTATAAGTGATGAAAAAGAATGATTTCCTATAAAAGAAAGAATTGTTTATTTACTTCAACCCATTGAATTATAATCATGTTTATAAAAATTCACGATTTAATATATTATGGATATGTCATCATTGGACCATTAGTAAATGTCGAAGTCGCCATCTCGTCTCTACTTCTTCGAGATTAGACGGGATACTCATTGGGTACACGTTCTTTTCATACTCATATTACACTTCTGTGCATTTTTGTTGCACAGGCATATGCATCTCTAGTGGCCTACTGGGCGTAGCAGTACGGATGACACGGAGACTTAGGTGAGCTGCACTTCTCGAGGCGATCCACAGCCAGTAGAGTCTCTTTCAGTTTTCTGTATTTATTTCTGTCCAATATTATATTCCGGACGATTATTGTATTACATTATTTCTTAGAAATTGCTTATGCACTCGTGACACCCGGTTCTGGGACGTTTTTTCTTGGATTATTAAATGTTATATTTTGTTAAAGACTTCGCGGTTATTCCTGTAAATTTTATTATTTGTTATTTAATGTATAAAGGAAAATAATTTTAGACAATACAAAAATTGGAAGTTAATTAAGTATTTTGGTTGGCTTGCCTGACAGCGGTGTCTGGCGCCACCACGACCCTCGGTGGATTTTGGATCGTGACAACATGGTATCAGAGCATTAGGTTTTCGTAGGTCTAGCGAGTCATGAGCAAGTCTAGTAGAGTCTCGCGGATCGGTATGGAGACTTCTGTACTTATCTTCGGGAGGCTACAGGGCAGTTAGGAGTACTTCCCTTCTTGATTCCTCATTGTGCGATTTGATTCCTTGAGGCTTAGGCCCTTGCTTCCTTCCTATTCAATCTTACGCGACGTGAACCGCTGGTTATAAATCGAGAATTTAAGAATTATAATGGCACTACGAATGTGGTGCGAGATGTTTCTTGCGGTATAGTTGATTGGACTATCATCGTCGCCTTGTGGTAGGATATTCTGCTGTTTCGGCTTGGTAGCAGTACTTTAGAGAGACTTGAGGCTAGGCACAGGTTTCCATAATGCTTATGAATGATTATTCTTCAGTATTGTTATGATTGTAGGATGTTTGCCAGCATGTCGAGGCAGTGAATGACTTGAAGGGAGGTTTACTCAGTGCATGATCTATAGATTTGGTATTTTATTCCCAGCAGGGGAAAAGCAATCAGGTAGAGAATGTTCAGGTTTGGGTTGACAAGATACTGAGACTCGATATTTGTTAGCGTGGTGGAATTTTCTTCTATGATGAGGTGTTGTTGTCTTTATTGAATGTACTAGATTCGCCGGTGTTATGATCTTCTATAATTCGCCTTTGGAGTAGGATATTGCAGGTCAGTATTAAAGAAGCGACGGTTAGATGTCGCGAGGCAAGGTTGTTCAGGGTTGAATTGGCATTTATAATATTGGCAGCTTGAGAGAGATGATCTCTGACAAAATTTAAAATTAATATTGATTTATGGATTCAAGTGCTACGAAGATAGATTTTATTAAGGCAACAACTGAGTAGCAAAGGATGAGGAAAGATGTGTGGAAAGTGTCAAACGGTGGCTAAAATTCCTAGAAGGCCAGGTGTATGAAGCAACGGTCAAGTAGTTGATTAAAGAAGTGAGTTTACCCAAAGTGGGAGAGTGGCGGATATTGCATATGGGCTTGGTGGTAGGATGATTACGCACCTTAAGGAGATTTTGGAATGATTTGGGATTTTAGTGGTTGACGATTGAAGTCTACGGGTTTAATTGGAAGTATGGGATAATATGCAGCAAAGCGATGTGTCGTGCGAATGTGGTTGATGATTCAGAGTATAAAAATGGGGTTTTACAGACAGAATCCGAGAATTTAGGCGGTTGATTGCGCAAGGTTATGTCAATAAAAGATACGGAATCCCGGTGAGTTCCAGAGTTGTGTAATAGTGGCTTCAAGCTAAGTGGGAGAGTCCCACCGCCTATGATTGGGTTGCATGGGTTAACCACTTGCGAGGTTTTCTGGTTGTTAGCATATTTTTGGGTTATTTCGGCTACGGGAAAAGAACATAAGTGGTGATTTGAGCAAAGGAATTGTTAAAGGGTGTTATAGTTGGCCTTATTGGCTCATGTTCAGACTTGGGGAAGGATTCAGGACTTATGCCTTGTATGGATGCGGGTTTCGAGTGGAGTGATTCCGCCGGGTGCCTCGTCAAGAGGGTATTCATGTGTTATAAGATTTATGGAGTTGATTATATTCGGGACCAAGTCAGAGCGGGTGGCTCTCAGCAACGGTCCTAATGGATTCAAAAAGAGGTAAAGTATGGTGTCTAATGATTTCGAGCTCATAACTACAGTTAAGAAACAAGCTTTTGCAGCAGTTTATGAATGGAGGACCAGAATGTTCTATGATGTTTTGACTTACAGTGTAGCACTTGAGAGAAAGAAAGGACTTTGATTCGTAGAAGGATTAGCAGAATGTGCATATCAGTAGAGGTTGCGAATGTGTGCACAAGGAAGGTATGAAATGGTTCATGGGATTTGAGACAGCATGGTCTCGCGGTTCCAGGTCACTCGGGGTGAGTGCGGATGGAGTGTGTTATGTGTTGAAAGGAGTTATTGTTATTACTAAGGCAATCGGGGTAAATCGAAGAAGGATATATTGGTTAACCACAGTTGAGTTGGCATATTGGTGGTAGAGGTCAGTTCCTTCAGCGTGATCAAGTTATGCATGTGATTTGTGGTAGTACGTGTGAAGCTTGTCGGTCGCCGTAATTAATGTTGTTCAGAAGCATTATTCTGTTATGGACTGTTATGTGTAGGCGGATCCTGGAAGGGCTATGGTGGCTTAGACCACTACTTAGATGTTTGCCTGTACTACGGTTATGAGAATTTACCTGTGTGTTGCGATGGTTCTCCTGAAGTTAGTCCAGTAAAAAGATTTTACTGGCACGTTGGGTGCAGTGAGTGGTATGGAATTTGAAGTGAGGATCCAGGTTGCAGTTCGGTGCTGACAAGGATGTCATGAGCTCGGATGAGCAGGAAAGGAGTTTCGATGTTTAAAGTGAGTTGGTATTGTCGTCAGTATCACCTGAGATCGGTATTTGTGACGACCCAACCCGTCGTCTCATGGGTTATCGCTTCGTTTCCTCATTTTCAGCTTCTTTATGCTTCATTATCCGTATCTTATGTGATCGGGTTGGTTCGGAGAAGTTTTGGTAGGTAATGAGACACTTAGTCTCTTTAAGGGAGGTTTGGTTTGGAAAAGTCAACCGGATGTTGACTTATGAGTTAGAGGTCTCGGATGTGATTTCCGGTGATTTGATTAGTTTCGGGGGATGATTTGTGACTTTGGAGCATGATCGGAAGTGATTTTGGTGGCTTGGTGTAGAATTAGGCTTGAATTGGCGAAGTTAGTATTTTGGCGAATTCCGATTTATGGGTGAGATTTTGATCTGAGGGTCGGAATGGAATTCCGGGAGTTGTTATAGCTTCGTTAAGCGATTTGGGATGTGTGTGTAAAATTTTAGGTTATTCGGAGGTGTTTTGGTTGGGTTTTTGATAGAATGCGTGTTTCAGAAGTTTTAGAAGAACTTAGGCTTGAATTCGATGTAATTTGATGGTTTTGGTGTTGTTTGAGGTGTTTTGATAATTGGAACAAGTTTGAATAACGTTTTAGGATGTATTGGCATTTTTGGTTGAGATCCCGGGGGCCTCGGGGTGATTTCGGATGGCTATCGGGATGAGTTTTGGACTTGTGCAAATTGCAGGCCTGCTGCTCCCGGTATTTCTGTTTTTGCGGAATTGGAATCGCAGAAGCGGTATCGCATATGCGGCGTGGAAGTTGCAGAAGCGAAAAAGGGCAAGGCTAGGCTGGTCCGCAAATGCAGAGTGGGGATCGCATCTACGGAGTCGCAGATGCGAATTTTAGACCGCAGATGCGGCCTGGGGTATCAAGTGAAATTCCGCAAAAATGGATGGAGGAACCGCAAAAGCGGTGCCGCATAGGCGGAGCTTGGACCGCAGAAGCAGAAAGGTCTGAGCAGACCTATTTGATATTTCATTTAGCAACCTTGGGTTATTTCACCATTTTTGCCTTCGACCTTGGAACATTTTGGGCGGTTTTGAAGAGGGAAATCAAGGGGCTTCGTTGGGGTAAGAATTTTGGACCTAAAACACAATCCTATGGTATTATTACATGAATTAAGACTGAAAATCTAAGAAATCATGGACTAAAAATGGAGGTTAGAGCTTGAACTTAAGAGAGCTAAGATTAGAGATTTGAGTGGTCAATTGAACTCCGATTCTTGTGACTTTGATATGTATGAACTTGTGGCGAGATAAGGAATCCGTTAATGTAAAAAGTTTTGAGTTTCGAGAAGTGGGTCCGGGGCTCAAGTTTTGCAAATTTCGGGATTTTTGATGTTTTTCGATTCTTTTCGATTGGGTTATGTTACCTTAGCCTATTGTGACGTATTCGTTATGGTTTTGAATAAATTTGACGCTCATGGAGGCCGATTTCAGGGGCAAAGGCGTCGCGAGCTAGAGATTTTACTGGTTAGAGGTGAGTAATGATTGTAAATGATATTATGAGGGTTTGAAACCCTGGATTGTACATCGTAGTGCTATATTGAGGTGAGACACGCGCTTGATGATGAGCGTGGGGTCGTTTACTACTGGGGATTGTGACTTGGTCCGTCCCGATTGATAATTTTACCCTGTATTTGACTGAAACTTATCAGTTATCATCATGATTTGGACTGATTGTCATATTTGGGCTTCATGCCAGTTATTTGAACTCTCCGGGGATTTTTATCACTATTTCCTCAATGTTTTAACTTATTAATTGAACTCAATCATGCTGTTTTCCGCTATTTTACAACTCAGCCATATTTAATCCGTTTTGATACTTTAAATGACATTTTGGAATGAGCATCATGTTTTACTGTTGCCCAAGTGGCATGAGAGTTTTTTTGATTAAGTGAGGCTGAGGGCCTGTGTTGTGAGAATACTATGGGATCAGGCTGCGTGCCGCAGCACTGTCATACTGATATGAGGCCGAGTGCCTAGATTTGATGCCATGAGATGACTTGATATTGCACTTGGGCCGTAAGGGGCCCCTCCCGGAGTCTGCACACCCCCAATGAGCGCCGTCGACGAGATATATGGATCGGGATGCACGCTGCAGCGGTACTGGTACTGTTCTATGTATTTACTTTATTTCATTTGTCTGCCATTATCTGTTGTTTGTTCCACTTCATGTGATATCTACCTGATTCCCTGGCATTATCTGTTAATTGAGCGTTGTGCCCGAGGGGCGAATTTCTGTACTTATCTGCACTATTTGTTTTGCATTCATTTGTGTAACCGTTGAAAAAGTCATTTTCAAAAGAGATTTAAACTGAGCTAAGATGTTTTTCTAAAGATTTCACAGCTTCGTTATTTTTTTTCGCAAAGGGTTTTACACTGCTCTATACAGCATGATGGTATGTTTTACGTGATTTCTTACTGCTCAGTTATTATTTACCTTTGTTACTCACTGAGTTGGAGTACTCACTTTACTTCCTGTACCTCATGTGTAGATGCAGGTATTTGTTCATCCGATAGCGGGTTTTGAGCTGATCGGAGGCTAAGTTATCAGTGTTTAGCGAGGTGACTGCCAGCGTTCGCAGCACCGTATTTCTTCCTTTTGTTTATCAGTCCTATTTTGTATATTTCAGGCCCTGTAGTTGTATTTATACTCTAATAGATGCTCGTGACTTGTGACACCCCGGTGTTGGGCTGTATTCTGCACTTTATAAAGAAATCTTTTGTATTGATTGTGGTTATTTAATCATGCTAAAATTGTTTATTAATATTAATTATTCTGAAAGGTCAAAATGGGTTGGTTGGCTGGCCTTGTCTTCATGAGAGGCGCCATCACGACCGGATCGGGGTTTAGGGTCGTGACAAGTTGGTATCAGAGCCTAGGTTACTAGGTCTCACGAGTCATGAGCAGGTTTAGTAGAGTCTCGTGATCGGCACAGAGACGTCTGTATTTATCCTCGAGAGGTTGCCGAACTTTTAGGAAAACTTCATATTCTTGGAATTCTTATCGTGCGTCCTTGATTCAGTTTGAAATGTAACTCTTGAAATTCCTTCCACGCGTTTGCATGCGCGTATGAGCACTCAGTATCAGATGTGCCTTGATGGCTTGTGATTTCTCGATCAAGGGGCGAGATGTGATCTCTGTGAGTTTAATGTGGGACCAGTCTAGAGGACTTGAGGCCGAATCCTTGCCTATGGCTTGAACACCGAGGTGCTGATTGTGTGAGCAAGTATTTTGAACTTATATGTTCAGTATTGTCCCTATTAGTGGGAATGACGGCTGGTTAGCTACGTGATGAGTATGTTAGTACTGCGAGGTGTATCTATGTAACTTGTAAGTGATGAGGGAGGTCTGCTGGATGATAGATGAACTAATAAGTGCTTGATTTCCATTGTGACTGGATGTGTAGCCCCGAGTTATGAGCGCGTGAAGAATCTTTTCGTGTCTCCTAGTTGGGAGTGAAGTAAATTTTATGTTGCATCATGTGTTCAGACTCATGAAGATTAAATGGCTGTGTAATGTGTAATACGGTGGAAGGTATACGAAAATGTTAGATTTAGGCGAAGCAGGTGGGTTATCTCTTGCGGAGTGTTCTGAAGTGGTGTGATCCCTATGTGTATGTTAGAAGATCTAATGTGAAATTGAAAGGTAACTGTTGGAATTTGAAATTTCGGGTCGCTTAAGAGAATGGGCTTAACTGTTGCGGGGATAAATGCAAGATTTGCAGAAGATTCACAATACTGGATGGTCTGTGTTTTCACAAACTTATAAATGATTTGAGTTTAATCTCACTATGGTATTGTGGCATCAATAGAGTAAAAGTGTTATGAGTTGTTGAGTGTATCTTGATCTATGGCTTCGAGCCAAGTGGGGGAGTTTGCTGTGAGCAGTTGACTGCATGGTTAGGTGCTATGTTGGTTCCAGTTTGGGGCATGTGAATGAATTAGCTATGGCTAGAGTAAAGGAAAATTTTAACAAAGGTTATATTATGCTTCATAGGGTATGAGAATCACGGAATGTCTAGAGAGTTGTTGGTAAAAATGCTCGGTGCATAGAGCAAGAAGTTGCTTGGTGGTATTGAGATGAGGATTTCATTTTGTGATATAGGAATGCCAATGAGGCACGGGTGGTTCTGTTTGTTTGATCATGTTAAATTACAGTTTGAATAAGAAGGAATGACTTTCGAGAATAGATCCAATGTGTACAAGATTCTACAGGGAACAATCGGGAATTTAAAAGTTGTATGTGTGGTTAGAGACTGAGTTTTCATTATGGGAGGTCAAGACTTGTGGTATTTCTATGTTAATTATGGGATTCTATATATTAGTATCAGAAAAGTAAAGGTAACAGATTTAGATTCACGAGAAGTTCTTCAAAATAAAGTATTCTGGAATGTGGTGTTTCTGGGAATATTTGAGAGGGTATGCAGCAGCTTATGAGTCTTAGTCAGTATGGTTCTATGCTGGGGTCTCGTGTGGTAAGCCTGAGTTGAGGAAATTGTGGTGCTATAGCAAGAGGGAATATCAAGTTAAAAATGAATCAGAAGGGAAATTAGGTAGATGGAATAGCTTGATAGTAGACCAAATCAGTATGGTAAGGATATGATTAACTCCTTGTGCATGTTCGAGGTAATGAGCTCTTACAAGTATTTTGCAGCAATGCTCTTAGGTTTTGATGGCTTGCTTAGCTTGGTCGGGTTAGAAGGATTCAGTCCTGGCTGGTCTGATTTGTGCAAAGGGAATTCGAAGAGTTCTTGATAGTTTTACCGCGGTTTAAAGATGTATATTTTCTTTGGGCATGCAGAGCATGGGATGTGTAGTGACTTTTCTTCTAGATGGGACCGATGGAAAGTTCTTGATTAGTTGAGTATGTAGATTTCTGTGGCTTAGAAGGGAGATGAAGTTCTCATGTTATACTAGGATGGTATGGTATATGCGGTATGTAGTGGAGGATCAAGATTTGCGTGTGTAGAGTTACAGTTCAGTTCTGAAAGGAAGTTCATAAAACTCTTAGGCAACGGGTAGCCTCAGATGATCAAGGATATAGTACTGCTAATTAGAAGTGATTTGACGAGAGTATATTTCTCAAAAAAAGGGTAATGCGATTAAACTAATGATACTTCGGTAGTATTGCGGACTCTCTGGTTGGAGCAACTGGTGGCATTCGGGTTTGCTTGGTGGCACAGGGAAATTTCAGAGTATTATCGTGGAATGATTGGGTATTAAAGGTGTGCATATGTTTGGATGGCGAAATTGGGATCGGATATGATGATTCATGTGCCCTGTGGATGTGGAGACAGAAGTTCTCATATACAGGCTATGATGTGGTTGTAAATCGTATGTGTCGGCACTGTTTAGCAACTACCAGGGATTTGGAGGCCCGAGTGGATCTTTATTTGCTTGTATGTTAGATTTTGGATATGATATTGGGGTGTAGACTGGTTGTCTCAGTGTTGGGTTATTCTGGGCTATTGCACTGTGGGCTATGCTGGAAAATGCCCCGGGTTGAGTGGCGAGGTATGTCAGATTATGTTCTAGCAGAGTGGTTTATATTTCGAAGACTAGCGGATGGCTGGGAAGGATTGCTTTTCTTAATTGGGCCTTCGTGATGGAGGTCAATGCAGATATTTCTACCATTGATTTAGTTCCGATGTTGAGGGACTTTTCGGACGCAATTCTTGTGGCCGGACATATTGCCGGGTGAGGTTATGGAGTTTGGTATTGATTTGGTGTCGGGCACCAAATCGTATGGCTTCGGCAGGAGTTATAGTAGTGAAAGGAGCAGCTTTAGGCTTCCTTGTTACTGAGTTCGTTGGCAGGCCAATGCGGATGAGTGTTCTAGCTTGAGTCGGCCTGGTTGGCGCCGAATTGTATTGTTGAGGTATAGGTTGCTTCGATCGTTATTAAGCTTGTTAGTGATCTGGGGAGATCTATGAGTTGCTTTTTTGTGTTGTGAGACGTTATGATTTGTTGGTTATGGGCATGTGTGGTGCGGTTCTATTGGGAATTCATAGTGGAAGTCGAGCGGGAAGATTAATTGGGTGTTGCTCGGTGAATGGCATATCGGTTATGTCCTATCGGGTTTGCGTGGCATGTGTTACTTATGTCACCGTGAGTGTAGTGACTTGCTTGGGTTCCAGACATCAATTGAGCATGGTTGTGGATTTCGAGCATAGTGACTTGAGGCGTTTCCTGTGGAGTAGTATTAAGATAGGAACGCGCGTTGCAACAAAGCTGTGTGGAAATATGACCTTGCGGGTCAAATTTGTGCGTTTTATTTCTATGATGTGAGATGGGTTCTCAGCCGTATGATGTGATGGTATTGGTGAGCTTGCGGTACGGCTCTTTCGTTTGAGTCAGTTCATGATGCGAGTGTTCAGATTGTTGCTTATTAGTACGCGGACTGCGCAAGTTGTGGCCTTAGCCCGTCTTGTTGTGTCATGTCACCAGGGTAAATATGTTGGTGTAGATGAGATCGTTGGGGCATGTAATGAATACAAACGGATTCAATTTCAGCATGTTCGATGGGTAAATATCGAGGTTCGGTTCAGAAATTTGCTATGGTCCTTGCCAAAGGAGAAGTAACCTTATGGATGACTGATCTGTGTGATGGTTATGATTTACTGCGTGTTGCATTATCATTGGCAGTATGTGGGAGTGTTGAAATGAGACCTTAGTTGATAAGAGATTTTACCGGTGTTCGGATGTTGTGTGCAGCTGCTGTGAATGGAAGTTATCGCTACATGTGTATGAGTTACGTGGTATATCAGATAATTTCACTTGAGGTTGCAGGCATGGGTTACTACAGCTAGTTCGGGTCTATTCAAAGTATAGGTGTGAGGTTTTGATCGTATTAATGGTTTCAGAAGTGAAAATGTGGTTCTATGGTTTATGGGCTAGATTGGATTGTGTAATTTCAGTTAAAAGGTGTTGTCATACCTATATGAGATAGGGTGACATGGGATCACCCCGGGTATATGCATGGTAAAGTTATTCAGCTATTGGTTGGCTTCTAGAACAACTCTGGGTACGCTCGAGGACGAGCGTTTGTTTAAGTTGGGGAGGATTTGACGACTCGACCCGTCGTCTCATGGGTTATCGCTTCGTTTACCCATTTTTAGCTTCTTTATGTTTCATTATCCGTATCTTATGTGATCGGGTTGGTTCGAAGAACTTTTAGTAGGAAATGAGACAATTAGTCTCTTTAAGGGAGGTTTGGTTTGGAAAAGTCAATCGGATGTTGACTTATGAGTTAGAGGGCTCGGATGTAATTTCCGGTAATTCAGTTAGTTTCGGGGGATGATTTGTGACTTAGGAGAGTGATCGGAAGTGATTTTGGAGGCCCAGTGTAGAATTAGGCTTGAATTGGCGAAGTTAGTATTTTGGCAAATTCCGGTTGATGGGTGAGATTTTGATCCGAGGGTCGGAATGGAATTCCGAGAGTTGTTGTAGCTTCGTTAAGTGATTTGGGATGTGTGTGTAAAATTTCAGGTTATTCAGAGGTGTTTTGGTTGGGTTTTTGATCTAATGCATGTTTCGGAAGTTTTAGAAGAACTTAGGCTTGAATTCGATGTAATTTGATGGTTTTGGTGTTGTTTGAGGTGTTTTGATAATTGGAACAAGTTTGAATAACGTTTTAGGATGTATTGGTATTTTTGGTTGAGGTCCCGGGGGCCTCGGTGTGATTTCGGATGGCTATCAGGATGAGTTTTGGACTTGTGCAAATTTCAGGCCTATTGCTTCCGGTATTTCCGCTACTGCGGAATTGGAATTGCAAAAGCGGTATCGCATATGCGGTGTGGAAGTCGCAGAAGCGGAAAAGGGCAAGGCTAGGCTGGACCGCATATGCGGAGTCGCAGATGCGGCCTGGGGTGTTAAGTGAAATTCCGTAGAAGCGGATGGAGGAACCGCAGAAGTGGTGCCACATAGGCGGAACTTGGACCGCAGAAGCGGAAAGGTCTGGGCAGACCTATTTGATATTTCATTTCGCAACCTTGGGTTATTTCACCATTTTTGCCTTCGATCTTAGAACTTTTTGGGCGATTTTGAAGAGGGAAATCAAGGGGCTTCGTTGAGGTAAAAATTTTGGACCTAAAACACAATCCTATAGTATTATTACATGAATTAAGG
This sequence comes from Nicotiana glauca, assembly GCA_026770625.1. Lineage (NCBI taxonomy): Eukaryota > Viridiplantae > Streptophyta > Magnoliopsida > Solanales > Solanaceae > Nicotiana > Nicotiana glauca. The sequence continues at coordinate 34,894 of MU666767.1, forward strand.
CTGAAAATCTAAGAAATCATGGACTAAAAATGGAGGTTAGGGTTTGAACTTAAGAGAGCTAAGATTAGAGATTTGAGTGGTCAATTGAACTCCGATTCTTGTGACTTTGATATGTATGAACTCGTGGCGAGATAAGGAATTCGTTAATGTAAAAAGTTCTGAGTTTCGAGAAGTGGGCCCGGGGCTCGGGGCTCGGGTTTTGCAAATTTCGGGATTTTTGATGTTTTTCGATTCTTTTCGATCGGGTTATGTTCCCTTAAACTATTGTGACATATTCGTTCTGGTTTTGGATAGATTCGACGTGCGTGGAGGCCGATTTCAGGGGCAAAAGCCGATTTCAAAGTTCATAAAGCTTGAATTGGGGTGTAATTCATGGTTTTAGCATTGTTTGATATGATTTGAGGCCTCGAACAAGCCTGTATTGTGTTTTAGGACTGGTTGATAGGTTTGCTTGAGGTACCGGGGGCCTCGGGCGTGTTTCGAATGCTCAACGGATCGATTTTCGCCTTGTGAGGATTGCTGGTTTTCTGGTATAAGTGCAGCAGGTTTTTACTCTATTCGATCGCAAGAGAGGGTCTACGATCGCGTAGAGCAGGAGTTGAGGGAGTTGGAGTTTGGCCTACGTGATCCCACAAGGTGCAATGCGATCGTAGAGGAGGAAGGCTGGGGCTTATGCGATCGCAGGGTTGGTGTCGCGATCGCATAGAAGGAATTAGGGAGCTAGCAGAGTTGGCCTATGCGATCACGGGGCTATGTTTGCGATCGCATAGAAGGGTTGCTTGGTGTGACGACCCAAAGGGTCATCACCTGTTTTCTCTCTTTTCTGCGCTTTCGAGGCATGAAAACCTCACTTTTAATCGCCTCGATTTGCATGCACAGTCCGGGCGCATAGCCGGAAAGCTTAAATATGAATTCTATGTAAAAAATTGATGAATTTCGATATTAATATGATTAAAGTTAACTTTGGTCAACATTTTGCGTAAATGGACCCGGACCCGAGATTTGACGGTCCCGAAGGGTCCGTAGGAAAATATGGGACTTGGGCATATGCCCAGAATCGAATTCCGAGGTCCCAAGCCCGAGAAATGAATTTTTGTGTGAAATTGTTTTCTAAAATTAATTAAGGAAAATGGAAAGGAAATTTGATCAGAAGACTATGGTATCGATATCGTATTTTAGTTCCGACGCCCGGTACAAGTCTTATATGTGATTTAAGCACTTTTTGTAAAGTTTGGTTGAAAACGGACGTCATTTGACGTGTTTCGGAATGAAATGGAAAATTTATGTTCTATGAAAATTTTGGAAGGAATTTTGGAATTGTAGCCTTAATTTGATATAAATGATGTCATTTTGGCGATTTGATCGCTCGAGTAAGTTAAGATGTTTTTGAGGTTGTGTGTATGTTTGGTTTGGAGCCTCGAGGGCTCGGGAGAGTCTTGGATAGGCCGCGAGCGCATTTGAACCTTTGGAAAACCAGTTGATGCACTTCAGACCTGCAGGCTTCGCATTTGCGAAGCCTGGTTCGCAAAAGCGAAGATGGCCCAGGTCTGAGAGTCTCGCAATTGCGAGATTTTCCTTCGCAAATCCGAAGTGTTCCTGTCCGCAAAAGCAACGCCTGAGGTCGCAAATGCGAGACCTGGGGAAAATGGTGGAGTTCGCAAATACGAACAATTCCTTCGCAATTCCCAAGCCTGCTGGGTTCGCAATTGCGAACCCAGTTTCGCAATTCCCCTATCAGAGACCTCCATTTTTCATACTTAGACGAATTTTCACCTCATTTATTTATTCTTTCAACTCAAACACTCCATAGGCGATTTTCCAAGAAAACTTTATTCCCCAAATCATTTGTAAGTCAATTTTTACTTAACTTCTTCAATCTTTGACATCATTAAACATGTTTTCATCTTAAAATCAAGGTTTTCCATGGGTGAAAATGGGGATTTTGGGCAGAACCTAGGTTTTCATAAAATTGGGGATTTGGACCTCAAATTGAGGTCCGATTTCAAAACAAATCATAGATATGAACTCGTGGGGGAATGGGTAGCCGGGTTTTGGTTCGAACCTCGGGTTTTGACCACGTGGGCCTGGGGGCTTTTTGAGAATTTTTGAGTAAAACTTTGGGAAATTCATTTTCATGCATTCAAATTGATTCAATTAGCATTTGTTGATACATTCAAGTAATTTTTCCAGAAATTGTCATTTCTGCGGTCAAGAATGCGGCCGCAGATCAGCTATGCGGACCGCATTCCTACCTCAGAGTGTAACAGAAGATTTGTCAAAAAATTGAAGTTAAAATGCGGTCAATTCTGCGGCGCATTATGCGATCGCAGAACATGAATGCGGACCGCATTCTTGTCGCAGA
>MU666767.1:38808-59376 GCA_026770625.1 Nicotiana glauca
TTATTATCCTGTCATATCTTAGAGGCTCCGTAGACAGTAAATATGGGTTATGGACTTATGTAATTATATGTCGGGCATTGTAAGTTGTAAACTTGTTAAAGAAATTAAGCATGTTGTGTATGTTTCGAAAAAGAGTGATTTCAATTATGAAATGGTTAATCTCTTGGTTAATAAGTAATGAAAAATACAGGGGTAACACGTGGGTTAGGAAAGGCACCCAGGTCCGCTTGATTGGGGCTACCCGGTCGGGCGCCGGTCATGTCCCTCGATTTGGGGCGTGACAATTCCATGCCATGTTTTGATTATTAATGCACGAAGGAACATTCCGTGCCATGTTTTAATTATTAATGCACGAAGGGACATTCCGTGCCATGTTTTGACTATTGATGCACGAAGGGACATTCCGTGCCATGTTTTGATTATTTTTCTACTCTCGTTAGCTTTGTAGTTGTACCGTTTCATTCCTTATTTATTGATTTTGTATTTTAAACTGTTACAGCCCCTAGAGCATGCTCCCCTCCCTCTTGGCTTGTTAAGTTTCTGTATTCTCTTCTATTGCGTAGGTACATATTTGAACTGCACAGGTTTGATTGGTAGTCCGGTCTAGCATCGTCATTGCTTCACCAGGGTTAGGCCAGGTACTTACCAGCAATTGGGGTCGGTTGTGCTGATGCTATACTTCTGTGCTCTTTTGCACAGATCACGGAGCCGGAGCAGCTTTTGGACCGCAGTAGTTGATTGGGAGCTGACTTCAGTCCAGAGATTTCGAGGTAGCCTTGCTGACGTCTGCATGGCTCAGAGTCTCTTCTATCTTTGTCATTCGTTTGTTATTCTTGTACCGGAACAAACAGTATTGTGTTCTATTCAGACCTTGTGTTTAGCATTCTATAGACGTTCGTGAGTTAATGACTCTAGTCTTGGGTAGAGGTTGTAATTGAATTTCCGCACTTGTTTTCAGTTTATCTATATTTAAAACTTCCGCTTTTATATTAAATGTCTCATTGCCTTAATATTGTTGATTTTTCCTAAAAGGTTAATAATTAATTGGCTTGCCTAGCTCCTAATAGTAGGCGCCATCACGACTCCCAACGGTGGGAAATCCGGGTTGTGACAAGTTGGTATCAGAGCACTAGGTTGCATAAGTCTCACGACTCACGGAAAAACTTGGTAGAGTTTGAGGGATCAGTACAGAGACGTCTGTATTTATCCCCCAGAGGCTACGGAGTTAGGAAAATTTCACTTTTGTTCTTTCTTGTCGTGCGATTATATTTTTCAAATACTGATTGTCTTTCTACTCCATTCTTTCGCAGATGGCGAGAACACATGCTTCCTCTTCTACTGCGCAGCACCCCGAGCCCCCAGCAGCAGCTCCTACAAGGGGTAGAGGGCGAGGCTGAGGCCATGCCAGAGGCTGAGGCAGGGGCAGAGCTCAGCCCCGAGCAGCAGCTCCAAAGATGGAGCCTCATGTTGATTATGATGAGGAGGTTCCAGCCCCAGCAGCTCCGGTGGGCCCAGCTCAGGTCCCAGAGGGGTTTATAGCCACCCTAGTTCTTCAGGACGCCTTGGTCAGGTTGGTAGGCTTCATGGAGAGCGTCTCTCGAGTGGGTTTGCTTCCAGTAGCACCAGCCACTTCTCAAGCTGGAGGGGGAGTTCAGACTCCTGCTACACGTACTCCGGAGCAGGTAGCTCCTTGGGCTCAGGTTCCAGTGGTTCAGCCAGCTGTGGCAGTTCACCCGGGTATTGAGACCCAGACCGGTGATGGAGTGACTATGTTTGCAGATGCTTTGTAGAGGCTGGATAGGTTTACCAAGCTCTTCACCACCACATTTAGCGGTGCTTCTATAGAGGACCTCCAAGACTTCTTATTTAGCTGCCATGAGATTCTTCGGACTATGGGTATTGTGGAGACTAATGGGGTCGACTTCGCCACCTTTCGACTAGCAGGATCAGCCAAGACTTGGTAGAGGGACTATTGTTTATCCAGACCAGCAGGGTCGCCATCATTGAGTTGGGACTAGTTTGCAGAGTTATTTTTTGAGAAGTGTCTCCTAGTTACTCAGCGAGAGGCTCTTCGCAGGCAGTTCGAGCGCCTCCAGCAGGGCTCTATGACAGTCACTCAATATGAGACCCGATTTATTGATCTAGCATGCCATGCTATTGTTATACTCCCCACTGATAGAGAGAGGGTGCGGAGGTTTATTGATGGATTGATTCAGCCGATCTATCTCCAGATGGCTGTGGGAGCCGGGAGTGAGATTTCTTTTCAAGAGGCGGCCAATACGGACCGTAGAGTTGAGATGGATCTTGCACGGGGAGGTGGTCATGGGTCAGATAAGAGGCCCCGTCGTACGGGTATGTTTAGTGGTACCTCATTTGGAGGTAGAGATTCTTATGGTAGAGGCCATCCTCCGAGGCCCTTTCAGTCAACTCTCTAGGTGTCTCATGGTACTTCAGAGGGTCGTGGTTCTTAGCCGCATTATTCTGACCAGCAGCTTCATAGTTCCCCATCAGCACCCATCAGTGCCCCACCACTTCAGAGTTTCGGGGTGGACATTCAGGTCGACATTGCCTGCAGTCTCAGCAGCCGAGGGCTTGTTATGATTGTGGTGATCCGGGTCACATTGTTAGATTTTGCCCTCGATCTTCAGGTAGTTCCCAGCAGCAGGGTCCACGCCCCATGATTTAGGCACCAGGTGATCTACAGGCCGTCCAGCCCGCTAAAGGCGGGGGTAGAGATCATAGAGGTAGAGCTAGATACCGTAGAGGTGGAGCTCGGACCGCCAGAGGTAGAGGCCAGCCAGCAGCCGATCGTCCCAGAGATATGGTTCTGGGAAGTGGGGCCCAACCCCGGTGTTATGCTCTTCCAGCCAGGCCAGAGGCTGAGTCTTCAGATGTAGTTATTACAGGTACTATTCTGGTCTGTGATAGGGATGCTTCAGTGCTATTTGACCCTGGGTCTACGTATTCGTATGTGTCATCCTATTTTGCACCCCAGTTAGTGATGATTTGGGTATTCCTATTTATGTAACTACACCGGTGGGTAATTCTATAGTGGTCGATCGAGTGCATCATTCCTCTGTGGTAGTGTTTGAGGGTGTTGAGACCCGTGTTGATTTATTACTCTTAGACATGGTGGATTTTGATGTTATATTAGGGATGGATTGGTTGTCCCTGTATCATGCTATCTTGGATTGTCACACCAAGACCGTGACCTTGACTTTGCCAGATTTGCCCCATTTGGAGTGGAGAGGGACCCCAGGGCATACCACCTGCAGAGTTATTTCATATGTGAAGGCTCGACGCATGGTCGAGAAGGGGTGTTTAGCCTATCTGGCATATGTTCGCGGTTCTAGCGTAGAGGGCCCTTCTATTGATTTTGTTCCTATTGTTCGGGAGTTCCCTGAGGTTTTCCCTTCAGACCTGTCCGGTATGCCGCCCGACAGGGATATTGATTTTTGTATTGATCTGGCTCCAGGCACTCAGCCCATTTCCATTCCACCGTATCGTATGGCCCCGCCAGAGTTGAAAGAGTTAAAGGATCAATTGCAAGATTTACCGGATAAGGGTCTCATTAGACCCAGTGTTTCTCCTTGGGGTGCGCCGGTGTTATTTGTGAAGAAAAAGGATGGTTCGATGAGGATGTGCATTGACTACCGGCAATTGAACAAAGTGATGATTAAGAACAAGTATCCACTGCCGAGGATTGACGATTTGTTTGACCAGCTTCAGGGTGCAAAGGTGTTTTCAAAGATAGACTTGAGATCTAGCTACCATTAGTTGAGGATTAGGGCGTCTGATGTCCTTAAGACAGCATTCCGCACTCGGTATGGGCATTATGAGTAGGTGGTCATGTCGTTTGTATTGACCAATGCCCCGGCAACACTTATGGAGTTGATGAACCGAGTGTTCAGGCCTTATTTGGACTTGTTCATGATAGCCTTTATTGATGATATTCTGGTGTACTCCCGCAGCTAGGAGGAGCATGAGCAGCACCTCAGAGTGGTTCTTCAGACTCTGAAGGATAGTCAGTTATATGCTAAGTTCTCGAAGTGCGAGTTCTGGTTGAGTTCGGTTGCATTTCTGGGTCACGTTGTATCAGCAGAGGGTATTCAGGTGGACCCGAAGAAGATTGAGGCAGTCAAGAACTAGCCTAGACCAGCATCAACTACCGAGATTCAGAGTTTCTCGGGGTTAGCAGGCTATTTTCGTCGGTTCGTGGAGGGATTTTCATCTATTGCAGCCCCGATGACCAGATTGACCCAGAAGGGTGCCCAGTTCAGATGGTCAGATGAGTGTGAGGCGAGCTTTCAGAAGCTCAAGATAGCTCTGACTACAGCACCGATATTGGTTTTTCCCACAGGTTTAGGGCCTTATACAGTCTATTGTGATGCTTCCCGTACTGGGCTTGGTGTAGTATTGATGCAGGATGGCAGAGTCATTGTCTATGCTTCGAGGTAGTTGAAGATCCACAAGAAGAATTATCCAGTTCATGATCTAGAGTTGGCATCCATTGTTCATATGTTGAAGATTTGGAGGCATTACCTATATGGTGTGACGTGTGAGGTGTACACCGATCACAAGAGTCTTCAATACTTGTTCAAGCAGAAAGAGTTGAATTTGAGGCAGAGGAGGTGGTTGGAGTTATTGAAAGATTATGATGTTACTATTTTGTATCACCCGGGGAGAGCCAATGTGGTGGCCGATGCATTGAGTAGGAAGTCCGCCAGCATAGGTAGTCTTGCTTATATTCCGGTCAGCTAGAGACCGCTTGCTTTGGATATTCAGGCCCTGGCCAATCGATTTGTGAGGTTGGATATATCTGAGCCTAGCAGAGTGTTAGCTTGCACGGTCGCTCGTTCCTCATTATTGGAGCATATCTATGATCGGCAGTTTGATGATCCCCATTTGTGTGTCCTGAGAGACACGGTGTAGCGTGGAGGTGCCACGAAGGTGACCTTAGATAGCGATGGTGTTTTGAGATTGCAGGGGCAAGTTTGTGTGCCTAATGTGGATGGGATTCGAGAGTTGATCTTAGCGGAGGCCCATAGTTCTTGGTATTCTATTCACCCAGGCGCCGTGAAGTTGTATCAGGACTTGCGGCAGCATTATTGGTGGCGTAGGATGAAGAAAGATATTGTTGCATATGTGGCTCGATGTTTGAACTGACAGCAGGTAAAGTATGAGCGTTAGAGGCCTGGTAGTTTGTTTCAGAGGATTGAGCTTCCCGAGTGGAAGTGGGATAGGATTACCATGGATTTTGTTACCGGACTTCTGTTGACTCGGAAGAAGTTCGATGCGATATGAGTTATTGTTGGTAGGCTGACCAAGTCAGCACATTTCATTCCTGTGGCAGTCTCCTATTCATCCGAGAGGTTAGCTGAGATTTATATCCGGGAGATTGTTCGCCTTCATGGTGTGCCGGTATCTATCATTTCAGACCGGGGTACACAGTTTACCTCGCATTTCTGTGGTGCAGTTCAGCGAGAGTTGGGCACACGGGTTGAGTTGAGCATGACGTTTCATCCTCAGACGGACGGTCAGTCCGAGCGAACTATTCAGATTTTGGAGGATATGCTCCAGGCTTGTGTGATCGACTTTGGAGGTTCGTGGGATCAGTTCTTGCCTTTAGCAGAGTTCGCCTACAACAACAGCTACCAGTCCAGCATTCAGATGTCCCCATATGAGGCGTTGTATGGTAGGCAATGTTGGTCCCCAGTTGGATGGTTTGAGCTGGGAGAGGCTCGGTTATTGGGTACAGATTTAGTTCAGGAGGCCTTAGTTAAGGTCAAGATCATTCAGGACAGGCTTTGTTCAGCTCAGACGTGGCAAACGAGTTATGCATATCGTAAGGTCCGGGATTTAGCTTTCACGGTTGGTGAGCGGGTCTTGCTCCGAGTGTCGCCTATGAAGGGCATGATGATATTTGGGAAGAAGGGCAAGCTTAGCCCTAGGTTCATTGGTCCATTTGAGATTCTAGATCGTGTGGGAGAGGTGGCTTATAGACTTGCTTTGCTACCAAGCTTGTCAGCCGTGCATCCAGTGTTTCATGTGTGCATGCTTTGGAGGTATCATGGCGATCTAACCCACGTGTTAGATTTCAGCATTGTCCAGTTGGAAAAGGATATGTCTTATGAGGAGGAGCCGGTAGCTGTTCTAGACCGGAAGGTTCGTCAGTTGAGATCCAAGAGTTTTCCTTCAGTACGTGTCCAGTGGAGAGGTCAGCCTCCTGAGGCATTGACCTGGGAGTCCGAGTCTGATATGCGGAGCCATTATCCTCATCTATTTTCCGATTCAGGTACTTCTTTCTTTTGTCTGTTCGAGGACGAACGGTTGTTTTAGAGGTGGAGAAAAGGGTCATCACATGTTTTCTCTCTTTTCCGCGCTTCTGAGGCCTTGAAAACCTCACTTTTAGTCTCCTTGATTTGCGTGCGCAGTCCTGGCGCATAGCAGAAAAGCTTAAATATGAATTCTGTGCAAAAAATTGATGAATTTTGATATTAATATGATTAAAGTTGACTTTGGTCAATGTTTTGGGTAAACGGACCCGAACCCGTGATTTGACGGTCCCGGAGGGTCCGTAGGAAAATATGGGACTTGGGCGTATGCCCGGAATCGAATTCCGAGGTCCCAATCCCAAGAAATGAATTTTTGTGTGGAATTGTTTTCTGAAATTAATTAATGAAAATGGAAAGGAAATTTGATGAGAAGACTATGGTATCGGGCTCGTATTTTGGTTCCGACACCCGGTACAAGTCTTATATGTGATTTAAGCGCTTTCTGTAAAGTTTGGTTGAAAATGGACGTCATTTGACGTGTTTCGGACTTGAAATGGAAAATTTATGTTCTATGAAAATTTTGGAAGGAATTTTGGATTTTGAGGCTTAATCTGATATAAATGATGTCATTTTGGCGATTTGATCGCTCGAGTAAGTTCATAAGATGTTTTTGAGGTTGTGTGTATGTTTGGTTTGGAGCCCCGAGGGCTCGGGAGAGTTTTGGATAGGCCGCGAGCGCATTTGAACCTTTGGAAAACCAGCTGATGCACTTCAGACCTGCAGGCTTCGCATTTGCGAAGCCTGGTTCGCAAAAGCGGTGTTCGCAAATGCGAAAGGCCCATCGCAAAAGCGAAGATGGCCCAGGTCTGACAGTCTCACAATAGACAGATTTTCCTTCGCAAATGCGAAGTGTTCCTGTCCGCAAAAGCGACGCCTGAGGTGGCAAATGCGAGACCTGGAAAAATAGGGGAGTTCGCAAATGCGAACAATTCCTTCGCAATTCCCAAGCCTGCTGGGTTCGCAATTGCGAACCCAGTTTCACAATTCCCAAGCCTGCTGGGTTCGCAATTGCGAACCCAGTTTCACAATTCCCATATCAGAGACCTCCATTTTTCATACATAGACGAATTTTCACCTCATTTCTTCATTCTTTCAACTCAAACACTCCATAGGCGATTTTCCAAGAAAAATTTCTTCCCCAAATCATTTGTAAGTCAATTTTAACTTAACTTCTTCAATCTTTAACATCATTAAACCTGTTTTCATCTTAAAATCAAGGATTTCCATGGGTGAAAATTGGGATTTTGGGCAAAACCTAGGTTTTCTTAAAATTGGGGATTTGGACCTCAAATTGAGGTCCGATTTCAAAACAAATCGTAGATATGAACTCGTGAGGGAATGGGTAACCGGGTTTTGGTTCGAACCTCGGGTTTTGACCACGTGGGCCCGGGGGTGTTTTTGGAATTTTTGAGTAAAACTTTGGGAAATTCATTTTCATGCATTCAAATTGATTCAATTAGCATTTGTTGATACATTCAAGTAATTTGTGACTAGATTCGAGCGGTTTGGTGGTGAATTCGAGGTGTAAAGCTATACTAGAGGCTTGAGTTGAGTTTGGAGCATTTGAGGTAAGTGTTTGATCTAACTTTGGCTTGAGGGAATAGGATTAGAGTATTGGTTTCTAATTGCTTATTGTCGAGTACGGTGTATAGGTATGGTCACGAGTATCTATACACTGGTGTCTAGCATGACCGTGAGTCCTTATTTGTGCTTATTCTAATTTTGTGGTGATTCTTCCTTGTGGAATTTATGATCTCTATATAATGTGAAGAGTATGAGAAAGAACTGTGATTATTCCCTTGCCGAGCTGTATTCGTATAATGATTATCTTATTTGCCGGGATGTGAAGGTTATTGTTGTTTTTCCCTTGCCAGGATTTAACTGTTTGCTTGTGTTTCCCTTGCCGGGACTTCTATTACTGTTTTTTCTATCCCCTCGCCCCCATTGGTTATGATTGTTGCTTGGGTGAGAAAGAGTGATAAAACACGAAGGTTGATGCCGCGCACGATTTGTGTTGAGGATATGTTAATGCACGAAGGAACATTCCGTGCCATGTTTTGATTATTAATGCACGAAGGGACATTCCGTGCCATGTTTTGATTATTAATGCACGAAGGGACATTCCGTGCCATGTTTTGATTATTAATGCACGAACGGACATTCCGTGCCATGTTTTGATTATTAATGCACGAAGGGACATTCCGTGCCATGTTTTGACTATTGATGCACGAAGGGACATTCCGTGCCACGTTTTGATTGTTTTTCTTCTCTCGTTAGCTTTGTAGTTGTACCGTTTCATTCCGTATTTATTGATTTTTTATTTTAAACTGTTACAGCCCCCACAGGATGCTCCCCTCCCTCTTGGCTTGTTAAATTTCTGTATTCTCTTCTATTGCGTATGTACATATTTGAACTGCATAGGTTTGATTGGTAGTCCGGTCTAGCCTCGTCACTACTTCGTCGGGGTTAGGCCTGGCACTTACCAACACATGGGGTCGGTTGTGCTGATGCTACACTTCTGTGCTCTTTTGCACAGATCACGGAGCCGGAGCAGGTTTTGGACCGCAGTAATTGATTGGGAGCTGATTTCAGTTCAAAGATTTCGAGGTAGCCTTGCTGACGTCCGCATGGCCCGAAGTCTCTGCTATCTTTGTCATTACTTTGTTATTCTTGTACCGGAACACACAATAGTGTGTTCTATTCAGACCTTATGTTTAGCATTCTATAGACGTTCGTGAGTTAGTGACTCCAGTCTTGGGTAGAGGTTGTAATTGAATTTCCGCACTTGTTTTCAGTTTATCTATATTTAAAACTTCCGCTTTTATATTAAATGTCTCATTGCCTTAATATTGTTGATGTTTGCCTAAAAGGTTGATAATTAATTGGCTTGCTAGCTCCTAATAGTAGGCTCCATCACGACTCCCGACGGTGGAAAATTCGGGTCGTGACACCTGGGCAGTGTTCTTTTAAAATCGGGGTTTGGCTTATTTTCACTTCATATCTTCCATGGGAGCCGATTTTGGAGAAACTTTGGAGTGTCATTTTCATCACCAAGCATGAGGTAAGGGATTTCTACTGGTTTTGAGCTAAATACAAGGTTTATATATGGATTTAGACATTGAAATTTGTAGAAAACTTGGGGTTTGAGGGAAAACCTAGAAAAGTAGTATTCTTGGGTTTTGACCATGATTTTGGATATGTAATTTAGAGAAAATTAAATATTTGAGTTCATGAGGCTATTGGTAAACTTATTCTTCGAAAATTTTGGAAATCCGAGCACGTGGGCCCGAGGGCATTTTCGTCAACTTTTCAATCGGGGTTAGAAATTGTTATAAATTGGATTATAATGAGTACCTTAGCATATATTAATGGATTTACATAATTATTGGCTAGTTTTGGAGCATTGTGTATCGATTCGATTCTTTGAAAGGGCGTGGAATGCCGGTTATAGACCTTCGGAGCGACGTGAGTCTCCTTTCTAACCTTGTAAGAGGGAATTGTCCCCATAGGTAAAAATAATTGGTTGTGTGCTCTATTTGTGGGGGCTACGTGTGCAGGAGGTGACGAGAGTCCGTGTGTAGCTACTATTATGCTATTGTCCGGGTAGTTTAGGACCGAAGAGCATGTTATACTTGGATTATTTGTGAACTTATTGACAGCTTGAATTGCTTAAATCACATTGGATTAGTAAATAAATTTCTAAAAAGATTAAACTTCATTTTTCTTAAATGGTTAAAAGAGGATTTACTTTCTTTGGATAATTATTCTGTGTGGACTCCTGATTGACTGTCTATGTGTGTGTTTAATTTTGGAGCGGGCCGAACGCCTCGGCATATTAAATATATGCATCTATGGTTCGTGCCGTTCAACCCTCGGCGTTGCACAATTTACATTTCTGTTGGAGCGGGCCGTCGACCTCGGCATGATTTGCGCATACTTGTATTCTTGCCCTGAAACTTATTGAAGTTGTCACTGCCACTTTCTGGCTTAAGAATATATGTATAAGTGATGAAAGAGAATGATTTCATATAAAAGAAAGAATTGTTTATTTGCTTCAACCCATTAAATTATAATCATGTTTATAAAAATTTACGATTTAATATATTATGGATACGTCATCATTGGACCATTAGTAAGTGTCGAAGTCGCCATCTCGTCTCTACTTTTTTGAGATTATACGGGATACTCATTGGGTACACGTTATTTTCGTACTCATACTACACTTCTGTGTATTTTTATTGCACAGGCATATGCATCTCTAGTGGCCTACTAGGCGTAGCAGTACGGATGACACGGAGACTTAGGTGAGCTGCACTTCTCGAGGCGATCCGCAGCCAGCAGAGTCTCTTTCAGTTTTCAGCATTTATTCCTGTCCAATATTGTATTCCAGACGATTGTTGTATTATATTATTTCTTAGAAATTGCTTATGCACTCGTGACACCGGGTTCTGGGAGTTTTTTTTTTGGATTATTAAATGTTATATTTTGTTAAAGACTTCGCGGTTATTCCTGTAAATTTTATTATTCGTTATTTAATGTATAAAGAAAACTAATTTTAGACAATACAAAAATTGGAAGTTAATTAAGTATTTTGGTTGGTTTGCCTGACAGCGGTTGTAACGACCCGACCGGTCGTTTTGAGCCCTAGCATGTCGTTCAGTAGTCTGAGGCCATGAGTAGCTTCATTTCAGCTATTGTGACTTCTTTGCATGGTCGGAATTTAAATTCAGGAAGATCGGAGTTAAATTTAAATGAAAATTCGCATTTGAGAAGCTTAAAGTTGAAAGAATGAACTAGGATTAGATTTTTGAGTAAACGACCTCAGAATCAGGATCTGAAGGTTCCAGCAGGTTCATATGATGATATCGGACTTGGGCGTATGCCCGGCTCGGGTTTTGGATAAACCGGGAGCATTTTGGCGCCTATTGTGGAAGTTAAAATTTTGGAAGAAATTTCTTAAGTTTGGTTTGAAGTGCATTTCAGTGTTATCGATGTCCGTTTGGGATTTCGAGACTAGGAGTAACTCCGTATGGTGATTCTGGAGTTGTGAGCGCGATCGGAAGTGAATTCGGAGGCCCGTAGGTCATTTTGAAGCCATTTGGCTAAAGATAGAAATTTGAAGGTTTTTGAGAAGTTTGATCGGTAGTGGACTTTTTGATATCGGGGTCGGAATCCGATTTCGGAACCTGGAGTAGGTTCAAAATGTCAAATTTGACTTGTGTGCAAAATTTGAGGTCAATCGGACATGATTTGATAGGTTTAAACATCGGAAGTAGAAGATGGAAAGTTTAAAGTTCATAAAGCTTGGATTGGAGGTCGATTGATGATTTTAGCGTTTTTTGATGTGATTTGAGGCCTCGAGCAGGTCCGTAATATTGGTTGGTATGATTGGTTGGGTCCTGGGGCCTCGGGTGGATTCCGGGTGGTTAACGGATTGAAAATAGATTTTTTGGAAAGGGTGGTGTTGCTGGTTGTTGGTATTTCCGCTTCTGCGGAAATGGGACCGCAGAAGCGGCCCCGTAGAAGCGAGGAGGGAACCGTAAAAGCGGTTGGGAGTGAGGTGAGCAGGGATAGCAGAAGCGGTCAGGAAACCGCAGAAGCGGTTTCGCTTAAGCGAAAATTAGACCGCAGAAGCAGTCCAGCCAAATTTGGCCAGAACCGCAGAAGCGGCCCAAAACCGCAATAGCGGTTTCCGCAGAAGCGGAAATGGTTGGAGGCAGAAGACTTGTTTTAAAGTCGGATTTTGGTCATTTCTCTCACATTTTTCATGGCTTGGGCAATTCCTGGAAGGGTTCAAGAGAGGATCTTCATCAACAATGTTAAGGTAAGTTATTCCTACCTATTTTGAGTTAAATACATTAATTATGTATAGATTTTAGTATGAAGATTTGTAGAAAATTGAGGGTTAGAGGAAGACCTAGAAAATTAGTGTTCTTGGATTTTGACCGTGATTTTGAGTATGGAATTAAGAGAAAATCATATATTTGAGTTCGTGAGTTCATGGGTAAACTTTATCTTCAAGAAATTTCAGATTCTGGGCACGTGGGTCCGAGGGCATTTTTGTCAACTTTTCATTCGGGATTAGGAATTGTTATAAATTGGATTGTAAAGTATAATTGAGTATGTATTAATGGATTTATATGATCGTTGGCTAGTTTTGGAGCATTGTGCGTTGGTGCAAGTCTTCGGAAGAATGTAGAATGCCGGTTGTGGATCTTCGGAGCGAGGTGAGTCTCCTTTCTAATCTTGTGAGGGGGAAGTTACCCCATATAGGTGAACTAAACTGGCTATGTGCTCCTGTTTGTGGGGGCTACGTACACACGAGGTGACGAGAGTCCATGAGTAGCTACTATTATGCTATTGTCCGAGTAGTCTAGGACCCAAAAGCATGTTGTATTTGAATTAATTGTGAACTCATTGATGGTTTGCGTTGCTTAAATCACATTAAATTAATAAATGGATTTCTAAAAAGACTTAAGCTTCGTTTTCTCAAATTATTAAAGAGAATTGGCCTTTCTTGAATAATTGCTCCATGATGACTTCTTGACTTATTGTCTGTCTGTGTGAGTTTATTTTGGAACGGGCCGAACGCCTCGGCAGATTAATAGATGCATCTATAGGCGCGTCGTCGATCCTCAGCAAGTGCACATTTATTTCTGTTGGATCGGGCCGTCGCCTCGGTGTGATTTGCGCGCTTGTGTTGCTGCATGAACTTAATTAAGTGATTATTGCCCTTTTGTGGCTGAAAAATATTTGGATTGTATTTAAAGAGAAATTCTGGAAATTTTCCTATGAAAGAATTACGTGTTTACTTGTTTCCTCTATTTGGATTAGAATCATGTTTATAAAATAAATCCACTGTTTAATATATACATATTAAGGATGAATCATTATTGGACCATTAGAGAGCGTCAAAGTTGACCATCTCGTTTCTACCCCTTCGGGATTAGGCGGGACACTCACTGAGTACACGTTGATTACGTACTTATACTACACTTCTGTGCATTTTTGTTGCACATGTATATATACCTCTAGCAGTCTACGGGGCGTAGCAGTACAGACGTTTCTGGGACTAGGTGAGCTGCATCATTTGAGGCGACCGCAACTAGGGTAGTCCCTTCTAGTGTACTGTATTTACTTTCCGTCCACTGTATTCCGGACGGACGTTGTATTTTATTTCTCTTATCAGTAGTTGCTCATGTACTTGTGACACCGATTTCTGGGGATGCATTTGGATTATTTGGAAATCTTAAAAGTTGTTTAAATATTTTATTTATTTATTCGGAAGAATACATCGAGTCTTCTTTAAATCGTATAAAAGAAATATTTTCAAAATTGTTATAACGAGAATTTAATTAAGTATTCTAGTTGGCTTACCTAACGGAGGTGTCCGGCGCCACCACGACCCTTAGTGGATTTTGAGTCGTGACAGCGATGTCCGGCGCCACCATGACCCTCGGTGGATTTTGGGTCGTGACAATTATCTTAGTTGTTTAATTTCTATAAAAAATTATTGTACTTTTAATTGTGTCCGAAGGCAATTAAGAGAACGTTGAACCCATATTTTCTAATAATTTTTCGATAACAAAAGTTGTTTGATTTGGCTTACTACATTTTTGGAAATAATTTTATTTACGTTACCTAATTCTTTAAATGAATGATTTATATAAGCTAAAATATTAGATTTTAAAATCCTACTCTTCCTGCCTCAATTTATGTCCCATACTTCTTTTTCTAATACGTCCCAAAAATAAAATTCATACTTCCTTGTTTAAAAATAAATTTAATATTAAACATTTTAATTTTCTCTTAAAAAGACGATTTATGGCTGCATAAATATTTGTGGCTTGTTTAGACCATAAATTTTAAAATCTTCGTCTTTTTTAAACTTCGTGCTCGATTAAATACTATCTCTAAATTAGGTTAAAAAAAGTATTAGTGTTTCCTACATAGTTATAATAAAAAAATTTAATAAGAAAATTTTAGTTGATATCAAAGTGTTAAAATATTAAAAAATAATTAAATAATAATTTTATCTAAGGTAAACTATATGTTTAAAGGATAAAAAATCGATCAATATCATTTATTGAATTTTCATTCAATTAATTTACAAAATTTTAATCAACCTTTTTACTCTTTAAAAATAAATTTAATACTGGATAAAATTGTATCAATATTCTAAATAGTAACATATAAGGTATTATAATTAATTATATTAATTAATTTTAAAATTTTAAATATTGAGACTTCCAACATGTTAATAAGGAAATATTTTAAGGAAATATGTAGGAAGATTTACTTAAAATTTCTATAAATTACAGTATAATTTATTGCTATTAATTTCAATTTATAAATTAGAGTATCATATATACGCTTTGCTTATCCAATATTGTAATTAAGCTTTTGATTTGATATAAGTATATATTACAACATGTAAAAAAAATTTAAAGTATATTGTAATATGTCACGATCCCAATCCCGGGCGTGATGGTGCCCAACACAATTGCTAGGCAAGCCCGACCATTTACACTCTCAACCCGAGCATGAAGCTCAAAACCAGTTATTTGAATATCATTAATCAACAATAACGCTAAAAGTTTTAATTGATATATATATAGAAACAAAACTGAATATCAGGATAACACCGAATACACTCCCAAAGACCTGGGGGTTATGAGTCTAGAGCCTCTAAGATAACAAAATAATACATCCTCAATAATACTAATGTTCTAAAATGCGGAAATAATAAAGGAATAGGGGAGGAGTCGGGTCCTGCGAACGTCAGGAAGCCATCTCGACAACTCCTGAAAAACTCCGAAGCAGCAAATAGCTCAACTATGCTCCCGGGACACCTGAATCTGCACACGTGGTGCAGGGAGTAAAGTGAGTACTTCCAACTCAGTAGTAATAAGAGTAAATAATAACTGAGCGGCAAGAAATCACGTAAGAACACTCCATCATGCTATATATTACAGTACAACCTTTTGAACGAAAACAGTAAAACAGTGAAAATTGTTTAGAAACATCTAGCTCAGTTTAAAATCTCTTTAAAAATACTCTTTTTCCAACAGTAAGCATATGAATGCGATATCAGGTAGTGCGAGTCCGCACACAAGTCAGCCCCTCGGGCACAACACTCTATTTCGAATAACATCAGGGTATCTGGTACACAGTGCAAGGAATAGCATGGATGCCAATGATACGAGAGTGCTAAATGTCATGCCACGTAGTACAGACAGGAATCAATGCGTGAAATGCAATGCAATGCACATGAACGGCACACTCCGGTACTCACTGCGGCGTGCAGTCCGATCCATTTAACGTCGACGGCGCTCACTGGGGGGTGTGTACAGACTCCGGAGGGGCTCCTATAGCCCAAGCGCAATATCAGCCATGTCTTGGCTTCAAACAGGCTCTCGGCCTCAATATCAATATATCATCGCTGCGGCGTGCAGCCCGAGCCAACCAGATATCCAGAGATCACTATAACACTGCTGCGGTGCACAGCCCGATCCATGCTCAGTCCAGAAATCCACATAAGCCACTTGGGCAATATTAACATGAGGGTCCTCAGCTCAAAACGTCAATAACATATTGTTTAAGTTTTCAAATCTTAGAAAAAAAATAGCTGAGTTTGCAAAACCATATTTAAACCTTGGACTCAGACCAAATAATATGCAAAGTAATGCAAAAACAGTGATACCGATCCCGGAAGGATCCAAATAATCGGCACGAAGCCCAACATATGGCAATCAGCCCAAATCATAATAGTATCAAGTAAGTTTCAATCAATCACGCAGTAAAATCAACAACCGGGACGGACCAAGTCACAATCCCCAACAGTGCTCTACCCCACGCTCATATCCGGCGTGCAAGTCACCTCAATACAGCACAATGATGAGCAAATCCGGGGTTTCCAACCCTCAGGATATCATTTACAAGTATTGCTCACCTCGAACCGGTGAAATCTCTAGCTCGCGACGCCTTTGCCCCTCAATTCAGCCTCCACGCGCAACAGTGTGATGTTGAGAATAGTTTTCCATATGTTATTTTGTATGCCTTGCTTCCTGGTGTCTAAAGAAAGTCCGTATTGGGTGTTGCTCGGCGAATGGTGCATCGGTTATGTCCTTTCAGGATTGAAGGGCGTATATTACTTACTTCACTGTGGGTGTGATGGATTTCTTGGTTTCAGACACCAATCTGTGCGTGGCTGTCTACTTTTGAGCATGGTGACTTGAGGTGCTTCATGTGTAATAATGTTTGGATAAGATCGCGCATTGTAGCGAGGCTACGTGGAGATTAGACCCTTCGGGGTAGATACAGGCATTCTATTTCTATGATGTGGGACGGGGTCCCGGCCTTGGGTTGTGATGGTACCGAGGAATTTGAGTTACAGCTCTGTTGTTTGAGTCACTTGTTATGATTTGAGTATGTTCAGACCGCCCTTCATTGGTGCATGGATTAGGCAAGTTGTGGCTTAGGCCTGTGTTGAGGTGTCATATCACCTGAGTGGTGTGTTGGATTCGAGGTGATCGTGGGAGTCATTAATGAATACGAACAGATTTGATTACAGCTTGTTGGAAGAATGATATCGAGGTTCGGATCGTAATATGCTGTGGTATTAGTCAAAAGGGAAGAAATGCCTTCATGAATGGTTGACCTGAGGAATGGTTACAATTTATTGCGTGTTTCATTTATTGTTGGCAGTATATGAAAGTGTTGGAATAAGGCCTTAGTCGATAAGAGGTTTTCCACTGGTATTCGGGTGTTGTGAGCAAATGTTGTGAATAGAAGTTATCGCTTCGAGTGTCTGGGTTATGTAGTATATCATATGGTTGCACCTGAGGTTGCAGGTGTGGGTTATCATAGCTAGTTCGGGTTTATTCTGGGTATGATTTCGGAAGGTGCTATGTGGTTCTACGGTCTATGGTCTAAATGAACTGTGAAATTTCAGTTGTGTTGTATTATCGGATCTATGTAAGATAGGGTGACATGGGATCACCCCAGGTATATGCTTGGTAAGGTCATTCAGCTATTGGTTGGCTTCTAGTACAACTCTGGCACGCTCGAGGACGAGCGTTTGTTTAAGATGGGGAGGATGTGATGACTCGGCCCGTTGTCACGTAAGTTACCGCCCCATTTTCCCCATATTATATTGTTCTATGCTTCAATATCAGTATTTGAATGAATTGGATAGAATTGAGTTGGTTTTAGTTGGAAATGAGGCACTTAGCCTCTTAGAAGGAAGCTTGTTTTGGAAAAGTCAACCGGAAGTTGACTATATAGTCAGAAGGCTCATATGTGAATTCTGGTGATTTGGTTAGCTTCGGGGGATGATTTGTGACTTAGGAGTGCGATCGGAATTTAATTTGGAGGTCCGGTGTAGAAGTAGGCTTGAATTGGCAATGTTTGAATTTTGGCGGATTCAGGCTGATAGGTGAGATTTTGAACCGAGGGTCAGAATGGAATTCCGAGAGTTGCAGTAGCTTCGTTAGGTGATTTAGGATATGTCTGCAAATTTTCAGGTTATTCGGATGTTGTTTGGTCAGGTTTTTGATTGAATGCGCATTTCGGAAGTTTTGATGAAAACTAGGCTTGAATGCGACGTGTTTTAATGGTTTTAGCGTTGTTTGACATGTTTTGAGGATTGGAACAAGTTTGAATAAGGTTGTTGGATGTGTTGGTGTTTTTGTTTGAGGTCCCGGGGGCCTCGGGATGATTTCGGATGGTTAAACGGAGGTTTTAGGCATTGTTGCAGGTCTGATGTCTCAGCCTTCTGGTATTTCCGCATCTGCGGAAAAGGAGCCGCTTAAGCGGTTCCGCAGACGCGGTGCGCGAAGTCGCAGAAGCGGGAAGGTTTTGCCCAAGGGATTTCCGCATAAGCGGTTTATGTACCGCAGAAGCGGTTGAGGGAAAACCGCATAAGCGGATTTGTGGATCGCATAAGAGATCCCAGAAGTTTTAAGTGAGACCGCATAAGTGGTCAAATTGTCACGTATGCGGGACCGCAGGTGCGCTCAGTGGACCGCAGAAGCAGAAATAGGTCTGGTGTTATAGTGAACAGTGTTCACGAACTTGGAAAAAGAAGCAAACATTTTAGACTTCGGGAAGAGGTGATTTTGTGCGATTTTGAAGTGGATTCGAAGGGATTTCATCAGGTATGAATATTTGGACTCGGATTATGTTATTATAGTGTAAAAACATGAATTAATCACTTAAATTCAAGGAATTAAAGGGTAAAAATAGAGGTTAGGGCTTGAAGCCTAAGAAGGATTGAATTGATGATTTGAGGGGCAAATAGACTCCGATTCTTGTGTATTTTATATGTACGGACTCGTGGTGAGACGAGGATTCCGGTGATGTGAATTTTGTAATTTTTTGAGAAGCGGGCCCGGGGCTCGGGTTTTGCTAGTTTCGGAATTTTTGATATTTTTCGATTGTTTTCGATTGGGTATTGTTTCCTTAGCATATTGTAATGCATTCGCTCTGATTTTGGTTAGATTCGACGCGGGCATGCAACCCGATCCAAATGACATACCCGTGGCAGCGTGCCACCCGATCCACACATTTATCTCACATAAGGAGATGCACATCGAGCCAAATTTGCTCATTACAACAGAATACCGAGTACCGATCGTAAGCATACTGAGTGCATACAATATCTACACATAGCGTTATAAGCTACAAAACTCAAGCGCAACTGAGGTTTTCCTCTCAACTTCCACTATGAATCCCGATAGCGCCGCACCATATGTGCCCATGGTCCGTAAATCATAACGTCTCGCAATGCAGAAAACAACTCATGGATCTCTCCAGATAGCTGATAAGCTCAGCAACGGTCGAGTCAACCTATCCCTCGACAATACGATTCAGAGCCAACCGAGTCAACTCATACTGGAACACGCACCCGAAAAGTCTCTTAACGCCGGAGCTGGCCCAATAATAGCAACTTCTGCACTGACATCCATCATGATGGCTCAATTAGGAAAAGCAATCCTTCCCAGCCATCCGCTGGTCTTTCGAACACATACTTTCTGCTAGAACATAGTCCGATGCACCTCGCCACGCAATCGGTGGCATTTTCCGACGTAGCCCATAGCACAGTAGTCTAGAACAACACACATAGCGACAACCAGACTACCGCTCAGCATCATATACAAAATCTAACATACCAACAAAGAAGGACCCACTCGGGCCTCCAATCCCAATAGCCGCTAACGGTACCAATACACACTATCCACAACCACTACATAGCCTGAACATGAGAACTCCCAGTCATTCTTCGAAGATATTCTAAAATTCTCATGAGCCCTCAAACACACTCAGATATCAGTAGTTGATCTAGCAAGAAAGTGCCGCAACACTACCGAAGTGCCATCAACTTAATCACATTGCCCTTTTTCTGAAACATATACCCTCGTCAAATCACTATGATTAGCAACACCATTTCCTTAGTCATATGAGGATCATTCACCCTAATCATCTGAAAATCGATTCTTAAATCACCTGCAGCTGCCTATGCCGCTTAAGAATTTAATGACTTTCCATTCTGAACTGAACCGAGCCTTACACACACAAATCCCAATCCACCACAACATAATGCATATACCATAGCATATTAGGATAACATGAGAACTTTTATCTCCCTTCCGCGCCACAGACATCGATGCACTCAACTAGTCAAGAACTTCCATTGATCCCATTTAGAAGAAAAATCATTACACACTCCATGCTTCACAAACCCATAAGAACTATAATCATCTTCAAACCATGGTAAAACCCAACAAGAACATCTCTGCCAACTCTATTTGTTCGAGCTAAACTGCCGGGACTGAATCCTTCTATCTAAACCGAGCTGAGCAAGCCGTCAAAACTCAAGAGCATTGCTGCAAATTGCCTGTAAAAGCCCATTACTTCGAACACATACAAGGAATTAATCATAACCTTACCATACCGATTCGGTCTGTTATCAAGCTATTCCTTCTATCAAATTTCTCTTTTTATTCATCATCCACTTGATATTTCTCCCTTGCTGTAGCATCACAATGCCTCAATCCAGCTCACCATAGGAGATTCGAATGTAAGACCACACTGTCAAAGACCTGTAGGCCACCGAATACTGTCTCAATTCTTCCCAAAAATACCACGTTCCAGAATACTTTACTTGTAGAACTTCCTGCGAATCGGAATTCGTTACCATTACTTCCCAGATACTGATACATGGAATCCCATA
>MU666769.1:14979-81200 GCA_026770625.1 Nicotiana glauca
TATATGATTCCTTACATGAAGTCCTCTCTGTTTTGTATGTCGCCTAGTATTTTTGACCTTTAAACCTAAGGGTTCAACCTAGTCCTCACCTTATAGGAATAGTGGTCCTAAATACCCTCTAGGACTTATAGGACGGGACGGGTAATAGCACGCAATAAGAACTCGCGATCAATCCACACGTTCAAATAATCTTTACGGGGCGGGAAGGGTAGAATATGGATATGATGACCGGTGCGCTAATATCTAGTGCGACCCCTCTTTTGAGGAGTGATTGTTGGGTATTGCATTGATGTGATCCATATTGTATTTAAACATAGGACCTCCTTTCTTTTCTTTTGTAATATTTTCCTTAAGTGCTTTCATTTCTTTGCATCAACTCCTTTTCCAAAAACTGTCTATTCTTCCATTTCTTTTCAAAGTTCCAAGCTTATTTGTAACTATTATGTGTAAACCTTACTTGCTTTCTACTTCTTTAAAGTCACAATTAAAGCATGGCCGGGAACCACACTAGTGGATCTTGAGGGGTGCCTAACACCTTCCCCTCGAGATAATCTCAAGCCCTTACCCAAACTCTGGTTTTCTTTCAAAATCTTCTTCTTTTCTTTAAAAGTGTCCTAATGCACTATAATCATTAGGTGGCGACTCTTCAAATTCTATAACCCCGATTCCTCAAAAGGGAATAGGAGTTATTTTGTCCATAATGTCGTAAACTCGATTTTTATCTTTGAGAAAAGGGGGGAAAGGGGGGGGGGCGTCGACAATCATAAATGGCTACACATAGTATCTCTTGACTGTATCTGAATTGATCGGCTTCGGTCAAACTTCTCTATCCATTTCTACAAGTATGAGGTCTCCTCCTGTTAGAACCCGGTGAACCATATATGGACCCTGCCAGTTGGGAGAGAATTTCCCTTTGGCTTCATCCTAATGTGGGAAGATTTTCTTTAATACCAGCTGCCCCGGTGTGAATTGTCTTGGCTTGACTCTTTTGTTGAAGGTTGTGGATATTCTGTTCTGATAAAGTTGACCATGAAAAACTGCGTTCATTCTTTTTCCGTCTATAAGGGCTAACTGCTTGTAGTGACTCTTTACACATTCTGCGTCTTCAAGTTCTGCTTCCTGTATGATCCTCAAGGAGGGAATCTATACCTCGGTGGGAATGACTGCCTCAGTACCATAAACCAACATGTAGGGAGTTTCCCCGGTTGATGGCGGGGTTCAGCTTCAGATTGTACCTTCTCAATCCGTTGAAGAACTTCTTCAGATCTTCCATGTGGTCAATGGCTCTCTTGGATTTGATGATGATGTCATCTACATATACCTCAATCACTTTATGTATCATGTCATGGAAAATAGTAGTCATGGCCCTCATGTACGTGGCCCCATCATTCTTTAATCCAAACGGCATCATCTCATAACAATACATCCCCCATAGCGTAATGAAAGTCGTTTTCTCCGTGTCTTCCTCATCCATCC
This sequence comes from Nicotiana glauca, assembly GCA_026770625.1. NCBI lineage: Eukaryota > Viridiplantae > Streptophyta > Magnoliopsida > Solanales > Solanaceae > Nicotiana > Nicotiana glauca. The sequence goes on from MU666769.1 coordinate 16,456, forward strand.
ATATCTGATGATACCCAGCAAAACAATCAATGAACGACTGTAGTTAATTCTTGGTGCACTTGTCAATTAGAATGTGTATGTTTGGAAAGGGGAAGTCGTCTTTCAGACTGGCCCAGTTGAGGTCCCGGTAGTCGACACAGACTCTAACCTTCCCGTCTTTCTTTGGTACTGGCACAATATTGGCTAACCTGGTTGGATACTCTACTACCCTAATAACCTTGGCTTTGACTTGATTGGTGACTTCTTTCTTGATTTTCAAACTCATGTCAAGTTTGAATTTCCTGAGCTTCTGCTTTACTGGTGGACATGTCAGATCGGTTAGCAGTTTGTGAGCTACAATGGATGTACTAAGACCAGTCATATTATTATACGATCAGGCGAATATATCCTCATATTTCCTAAGAAATTCTGTGTACTCTCTCTTTTCTGATGGTGACAGATGAACACCGATGCACGTTTTTTTGACATTTTCTGTATCTTCCAAGTTAACAACCTCAGTCTCGTCCAAGTTGGACTTAGGTCTATTCTCAAAATCTTCAATTTCTTTAACAACCTCTTCTGGTATATCATCTTCTTCCGAGTCTATATCCGTTTGTTGCGTTATCTCGTTGCAAGTCACAATCGTCGGTTCATCAAGATAAGTAATAGTAATGCTGTGTAAATAGAGTGAACGATAAAAAGTAATAAGAGAAATATTTATAAGAAACTGAAATGCTTTGACAAATTTCGTAATTGTTTTGAACATTGGAGCTCTTATTTCGAAATTCAAATGCGGAAAGAAAGTCAACTAGCAAAAATAAAGATGATGCATGGTGTTTTGTTTAGCCTTGCTACCCCGAAGCCTTCCGACCCCTGGTGGTTCTGATGGACCAATTGTTGAGGCATGCTCCTCGGCTTACGACTTGTATAGAAGGGCCTTCCTCCCCTTACCCTAAAAAATGACACAACAGTCCATATTATCATCTCTCATAAACAAATTCCTCATCGCCGCCAGTGCTTCCTCTTCTTCTAACCCATACATAACATCGGCTAGTTGAAAAGTCTGCTCCAAGCAAGGTATCGGATGTTCCAGTAGGTAGTAGGGACTGCGCCATGGTGGCAACCAGTGGTTGAACTCCTCCCAAGTGCATTCATATCCCAAACCAAAAGTAGTGACATGTTTCTTCAGCTTGATAGTTTTGGTGATTCCCTGGAGGTTCTTGCCGAGTCCCTTACCAGGTTTATATCCACACCAATTCAGTATACTTTTAATTTTGTTATCCCACCACTTGTCCTTATCAACGGCATTGACTCGTTCGATGTGGTGGTAGGTTTCCTCACCTATCTTTCTTCTTCCTCCGATCGCTGGGATGGTTTGGCGACTGTATATGGGATTGCTACCATCGCCGTGAATGATAACCTCTTGGTGATTCCACTCAAACTTCACTGCCTGATGAAATGTGGATGCTACAGCCCCAGCGACATGAATCCAAGGTCGTCCCAAAAGCAAGTTGTAAGATGATGGGACGTCTATTACTTGAAAGTCAACATCAAACCAAGTCGGTCCCATTTGTATACCCAAACTGATTTCCCCAATAGTGGACCTTTGAGAACCATCGAAAGCTTTGACATTGATGGCTCCATCCTTGATCTCATGTAGGCTCTTCCCCAATGTTATGAGAGTTACCAATGGACAAATATTGAGGCTGGACCCTCCGTCAATCAAAATCCTGGTGATAAAATAATCCTCGCACTGTACGATGATGTGCAATGCTTTGTTGTGGCTTAGCCCTTCCGGCGGCATCTCATCTTCATGGAACGTGATTTTGTGACTCTCTAATACTTGCCCTACCATGTTCACCATTTCTCCTCCAACTATGTTGCTGGGTACATATGCCTCACTCAATATCTTCAACAAAGCATTCTTATATGCATAAGAGCTTTGCACTAGAGCTAGGATGGAGATTTGTGTCGGTGTTTTATTCAGTTGATCAATGACTGAGTACTCCCTTGCTTGTATCTTCCTCCAGGGATCATCAGGCCAAGTTTTAATAGGTTGTCCAGAGGCCTGCTTACTTGATTCAGCTAAATGTTCTGGAGTATAAACCCTTCGAGTTCTTGGCATACCCTGCGCCGCAACTATTTTTTCGGTTTTGGCTTTTCCTTTTCTTCTTGCCTCGGCTGTGTAATTCTAGGGGATGGTCTTCATATGGAATGGTGCTATGGCTGACATTGCCACTGGGTTGGGTACCCTTGCTTTGGTAGGTAACACAACAACTTCAAATGGTGCAGGTGCCTTTGGGGGCCCAAACTCAATATCAATTGGTCCTGGCGTCTTTGCAAAACATGGTGTTTCAAGATTGAGTGGTATGGACATGTTCACTTCAGCGTCTTTAGAAGGCTGGATCTGGACTACAATTGGATTAAGTGTGACCGTCGGTTTCTTTGGCTCGTCACCTTCAGTGATTAACCGATCGACCCTTTGGGGTCCTAATCATCTTCTATCTCGATCATGTGAACACCTCCACCTTTGTGGTCAGGAAGAGGGTTGTTGTGAACATTCGGAGCAGGCTCCTTTGCCACAATGATCTTTTTGTAAATCAAAGACTGAATCTTGTCTTCCAGGGAGAGGCACTCATCAATGGTATACCCTTTCATGTCGGAATGGTATGCACAGGTTTTGTTTGGGTTGATCCATTGGGAAGGGTTTTCTGGAGTTATGGCAGGGATAGGGGTGATGTAACCAGCAGCTTTAAGCCTTTCATATAGCTGGTCGATTGGTTCGGCAATGGCAGTGTATTATTTGGGAGGTCTGCGGTCGAAGTTTGGTCGGGGTCTAGGAAAACTTTGGCGAGGTGATTGATAGTGAGCTTGTTGGGTTTTGTATGCTTGGTAGACGTGTGCGGGTTGGGAGTATTTGGGTGAAGTAGGCTGATATGCGGGAGGTGGAGATGATTGGTAAGTAGGTGGTGGAGCTTGGTAAGAGGGTAAATGTGCTGGGTAATTTGAGGTAGGTTGATATGTAGGAGGGGGTATTGGGTAGGTTTGGTATTTTATTGGGGATATGTTCTCTGTGCAACCATCACGGCACCCACATCCCTTTTATTGGATGTGCCACCAGACTGTAGAGCCTTGTTGGTAGCCTGTAATTCTTTAAAGTTAGTGACTATACCACTTTTGATACCTTCCTCGATCCTCTCCCCTAGCTTGATGATGTCGGAAAATTTCTGGCCTTCAATCAACATCAACCTTTCGTAGTACTGTGGGTCTTAGGCCTGGACGAAAAACCTGTTCATTTTTTCTTCTTCTAAAGCCGGCCTGACCTTTGCATCTTCTGACCTCCAACGAGTAGCATACTCACACAATGTCTCTGTGGATTTATTTTTCAAGTTCTGGATGTAGAACACATCTGGTGCATTCTCCGTGTTGAATCCGAACCTGTCCATGAAATTAGATGACATACTTACCCAATTCGACCACTTCTTCGGGTCTTGGCTAATGTACCAAGATAGAGCATCCCCTTTCAGACTTCTCATAAAGAGCTTCATGCGAATCTTTTCATCCTTTCCTACTCCGACCAGTTTGTCGCAGTATGTCCTTAAATGAACTCTAGGATCCCTGGTGCCATCGTACATCTTGAACTTGGGAGGTTTGCACCCCTCGGACAGTTCAACATCTGGATGAATACAAAGGTCCTCGTAATTCAGTCCCTCAATCCCCTTACTTCCTCCGACACCCTGAACTCTGCTAGTTAGCTTCTTGAGTTTCGCAGCCAGCTTCATGATAAGAGAGTCTTTGTCACCAGACTTGGGTGTGCTCGAAGTAGGCTGAATGGGGTGTGGTATGATTTCCACATAGATAGGGGTGTTGTGGTGATGATAATTTGTGGAATTCAGTGGTTCAGGGACGAGCAGTGGGGTGTTGCTTGAAGTGTGGCATGTGTTGCGATGGGAAGTGGGTTAGTTCTATGGTTTTGGGATGTTTTGTGGAGGTGCGGGGTTTTGAGTGTTGGGAAAGTTGACATCTGGGGTTGTGAGGGAAAATGACAAGCTTGCCAAGTTCCAAACTTGGTCCAGTTCTTCCTGAAATTTCAATAACTTCTGTTCGAGATGGGAGGCACTTTCCTGGGAAATATGAATACTTTGAGAAGTATCTACCCTTTCAGCCGAACTCTCATTTCCGATGTTGCTCAAATCTTCTATTTTCCTTTTTTTTTGTTTCTGATAGGACTCGGAGGAGTAGGAGGTGGAGGCCTCTTAGATCTTTAGAATATGATGACGATGCCAGAGTGCACGAACTACCCTTTGGGGAAGGGGAATAAAACAAAAAGTAAATAAAAAAGGTAACAAGTTAGTGCGGATCGTGAGAAGAAAACGTTGCAATATTTAAACACATAGTGCAAGAATATAAATCGTGTCCTAATTTGGGAACCTCGTTGTGCCCGAGGTATGCCTAGCGACAAGTTGATTTGGAGAACTTATAATGCTAAATGCCTCATTTTATTGATAAAAATAAGATGAATCCCCAAAACGACACTAAAATTGCAGGAAATAAAATATCACTAATGGCCATTGGCCTTATTACATTTAAAGCAAAGGAAAGACTCCTAAATACTTGGTCCCAGAAGGACCTTCTTCAGGTTGAATGTTCTCGTTGATCAGATCCTAGATTTTCCAGTAAAAATGCCTTCTCCATGCGTTCTCCTTCACCTTCCTCAGTGTTTTGACAGCCGGTAACTCTTTTCCTCAGTTTCCCTTCCAACTCCAGCAGACTGTATTCTAGATATTACAACTTGTCACTAGCCCTGGTGACTCTCTCTTTCCATTCGTTGATTTGGTTACTTGATGGGAGGTTCCTCCACCAGGTCAGAAAGAGTGAGGGTATGTTGACCATACCGAAGTCGGGAACTTTATCATTCATTTCCTGCAAAACAAAAGGGTTAGACCTCTACCTCCGCTAGACTCGACTATTTGAATATCAATAATTGGCATAAGCAGTATTTAGTTCTCCAAATAAATGCACAGATGTGGTAATGTCCGTTTGGGTTCCCAAGAAACACAGTGGACTTTAGAGAAGGCTATCTTAAAGAGTCATTATGAGGATAGCATAACTGACTCGACTAGGATTGACAGTGATGCATTCACAATTTAAATAGAGTAAGGTTTCTATGGGGTGTTAGACCGGTACCCTTGAGCGGACAACTCAAGCGGGAAAGGCACGGAACCGTCGACTGCACTGTTGATCGACTGGTTTTACCGCAAATACGCCTTTGCCAAATTTAGGGGGTGAAATGTCGGAAGGGTGCAACCACTCATTATAAGCATTCCTATGGTATTTTATTTGGCACGAGTGGAATATGATGTGGAAGATGCAATTTCAAATAATGAAACAAGTTGTCATGTATTTGCACATTCATAAAGTAATGATTACAATAATTGCTCATAATTATACCAGTATTGAAGGAAAGCGGTAAAAGCATTAAAGAAAAGAAAATAAAGAGCCAAGTCAGTTTTGTAGTAGAAAAGAGATAAAGACATTAAACAAAGGCAATAAAGAAACAATAAAGTCACAAATAACATGAAATGGTAAAAGCCTAAAGAATAATCCCCAGTAGAGTCGCCATGTTGTTGATGCTCCCTTTTTCTAAAAGGCGAAATCGGGTTTAGGACATTTGGGCGGACAATTCGTTCCTTTTGGGAATTGGGTTTTGGATTGAAGAGTCATCACCTAATGATTAAAGTGCATTAGGACACTAAAAAGGGTTTGAGTTGAAGAACCAGAGTTTGGGTAAGGGCTAGAAATTATCTCGAAGGGAAGGTGTTAGGCACCCCTCAAGATCCACTAGTGTGGTTCCCGACCATGTTATAATTGTGACTTCACATAATCAAGTAAGCAGTTAAGGGCCCAAATAGAAGGGGTTCACATACAACATTGCAAGTAAATCGAAACTTGAGGAAAGGTAAAGAGGGTAGAAATTTTATGAAAGATTTAAACAATTCTACAAGAAATAGATGAAAGCAAATAAAAGGGAGGGGGGTCCTAGGTTTATGATTAATATGGATCACCTCAATGCAATACCCAGTAATCAATACTCTAAAGCGGGGCTACGTGAGGTATTATCGCACCGGTCATCATATCCATATCTACCCTTCCCACCTCGCTAAGGTACTAAGGCGCGGAATAGTATCGTTACTTATTGCATGCTATTACCCGTCATGATCCTATCAGTCCCGGAGGCATTGAGACTAATAGTCCTAAAGGGAAGGGAGTTGGGGCTTTTCAGAGTTTCAAAAGGACAAAAGTCTTGGGGACAAGCAAGAACATGTAAACAGTTAGGGGGAAACACATAGCAATTAAGGCTCACACAGGTCTCCTCACTTAAAAGAGAAAATATAGCATGACTTCAAATACTGGTTTGGTCTAAATTAAATAAGGTGTAGGATAGGCTGATTCATCCCATATTTTCAGATAAGAAGTCCGAATTAGACTTGCCTGCAGGTTGTAATTATTAAAGACCGATATAGTTGATTAATTATCTACAGGTTTGCCTAGGTGAGGCCTGTAATCATGATATCTAACAATGCATAAGGCATACTGATTTTAAAGAAAGGCTACTAGTTTTATAAACAAAGTTCTGCAGATTTTAAACGACTTTACTGTTGATTTTAAAACTCATAGATGAAATAGACGAAACTGATTCAATTGACTGCATCCTATAGGCATGATTTCTAAGCATTGTTGGTTTTAAGACGATTACGTAAGTTCAGGAGTCCTGTAAGCGTGGTATTTAGAATGAAGTTGATTATTATTAACCCTATGCTTATTTGCCTAATGACACGTATATGCAGAGGTGCAGAAACATAACTATACTCATGATTTCTATATGCAGAAAACTTATAGGCATGGTTTCTATTTCTGAAATGAAACAATCTTATAGGAAGAATCTCTAAATGCATAATGAAATGACTTATAAGAAGGATTTCTAAATGCATAATGAAATGACTTATAGGCAGGATTTCTAAATGCATAATGAAATGACTTATAGGCGGGATTTCTAAATGCATAATGAAGTGACTTATAGGCGGGATCTCTAAATACATAATGAAATGACTTATAGGCAGGATTTCAAAATGCATAATGAAATGATCGATAGGCAGGATCTCTATATGCAGATAAATAAACGAAAATGTTGAGATTTCAGAAATAAAACCTAAAGCATGATATCTACCCCTTATGCATAACATAAGAGACCCTCCCCCATTTTTTACTATACACCACGTAGTTATTACAACTTGAATGAATCCAGAAAAAAGTAAATTACACTAGAAATTAAAATTCCAACCAAGGAGAGCCTAATTTAGACTCCTAGTCTGACACATGAAATAAACCAACTTCCTAAGATCAGATTCCCAAAGACTTTCTCATCCTTTGGGTGTGTCAAAGTTACAAGGAGATTCATGAACTCCAGGCAGTACTTACACCCAATTATATTACAGAATTATAATACAGTGTGGAATGGTCAGCCCTCTAATGTCCAAGTTCAGAGGGAACTCAAGGTCTCAAAGCAAGGCTCATAGGAGGGGGCAGAACTTAGAGTCTAAGAGTAAGTATAAGTGCAGTAGAGGGGGGATTAGGAAAGAGCCATGACAAACTAGTGGTCATGCCCAGCAATTGGGATGCTGGCACACCCCTGCCAGCCTGTCAGCTTAAATTTGGGAGTTAGGACCTATTGAAGGTCAGGTTCAAACCTGGGCAGTAATTTAGATACTGCCAGGCTAAAACCATTAACTCGGATACATAGAGGGGAATAAGAGGATAGGGATTCATAATAGAAGTAAGATACAAGGTATGAAACACACATAATTTAACTACTGAACATGAACGACAAAATGGGAAAGAGTACTGAAACTATAAAATATACACATAGGGGGTGAGGCAAAAAATTAAATCAGAGATACTAGTTTCCGGAAAAATAGGTAATTAAAACAGCAGTCTTGAAAAGCCAAATTGCAAAGCAGTACAAAAGTCTCAGCATAGAGTAGAAGGTATTGAAAAAGTATTGTGATTGAAAGTGTGTGTGAGAATTGTAAGGTTTTATCAAACCTCAAAGCTTAAAGCTCCTGTCCCATGCAGAAGGGTCGAGCCCCTTTTATAGTGTAGCAAATAAGCAAGAAAAGGTAAGGAAATATCATTCTGATCAGTCTCCCTTTAGTTAAGGGATTCTGATTTCAAACGGGTAAAGCAATTATGGAAAGGGATTTTTAAAAAATATTTTCCCAGTAGTATAATAATGGGTAAGTACATAGAAGCTATTTAAGGCAACAAACTAATAGTACATGGTTTGTAAAGAAAAAGGAAAGGGAATCAACCAGTAAAAATTAAAACTTCGGACTTTTACTCGAATGAATCGAGTCATGAAAAGGGGCAAGGAAAGGTTCAATTAGGGAAAACCAGTAACAATCAAGTGAATACAATTAAAGGAATCCGGAATCAATTAGTAGTTGGCAAAGCCTTTTTGAAAGAAGAGTCATATATAAACACGCAAACATGTAAATCAAGAAGAGAATGTCAAGTTAATTAAAAGAGAATTTTAATCAAAGAGAAGTTGAGAAACATGGGCAAAAGACACAAGTTCGACCTGCAGACTCATAATGAGTCTGAGAGTCCAGGTCCCAATGTGGAACGCTGACTCGAAATCAAAGTTGTCAAGAGGAAACCCCAAATCCTAGGGTTTCAAATATTGAACCAGACATGGAGGTGGGAAAGCAAACCATTTGTTTTTCAGAGTCTTAACAAAACAGACATGATAGCATGCTTGAACAACAAAGGAAGAAAATCATGAAGAACACATTCGATAAACTGAGAATATAAACGAGTTCAGAAGAAAGAGACAATGCAGACTTGGACACGAGTAGATGAAGCATGTAAGAACATAAATAGAGCCAAAAAAATTAAAATAACTTTAACGGTAGGCACATATAGCAGAAGAGTAGTGAAAACATAACAAAAATTAACAGGAGAAAAGAAAAAGATAAAAGTCAATATATGCATAAAATAAAAGAAATCATACGAGTAAGGTATAAACAAACACACATAAAGCAAAGAAGAAAAGAATCAGAAAGATTTTTTCAAAAAATCCTTGCGGAAACCCTAAAAATCGGAGAGAAACGATTTTGACAAAACTTTTGGGGAAAATACTCTAGATGGCAAGAAAAGCATAGACATTGTACAGATCTAAATAGATAACTGTGAAAGAACCTCGAATGGCTTAGGTTTTCAGAGAAACCCTAGAAATGAGAAAGGCTTGGAGACAGGTCTGATCCTGAGTCGGAAAGGTCAAGAGTCAGGTTCCTGAATCTTGAATATGCCGGAGCATGGCCGGAGGAGCCATGAAATCAAAGGTCTGAGAAGATTGGAGAGGGAATCGTTGAGTTCAGGCCTCACAACTTTGAACAACCAAGGTCTAATGGTGGAGAGGAGTGAGTATAGACCATCCATGTCCTGAGAAGCCATGGATTCTGGTGAAAGTACTGTGAAAAGGGGGTCGGAGACGGCTAGGGTTCCGAAGAACCTTCGAGAGAGTTTGAGAGTGGAGAGCATTCAAAGCCGGCTGGCTAAACAGAAATGGGGATTACGGTAAGGTTTGGGGAATTAAAAATAGAAAGGGGAGATCGTGACCTTTGATCAGATTGATCAACGGTCTAGATTAAAGGAGCCTTAGGTTGGGTAGTTAAATGAGTCAAAGGGTAGGGAATTGGGCTGGACCGGTTGGGATTCAAATTGGGTCAATTGGGGGGGGGGGTTTATATGGCTATAATCGAAATACAAAATGGGCTTCAATTGAAACGAAATAGGCCAGTTTTTAAATAGCCAGTTTTGTCCCTTTTATTTTATAAAATAGTAAAAAAGATTTTAAAAATAAATTAAAAGTACTGAACCAACTAATAATGTATAAATATTAATTAAAAATATTGAAACCAATTTTACAATTATAGAAATGCTACNTTTTTAAATAGCCAATTTTGTCCCTTTTATTTTATAAAATAGTAAAAAAAAAAAGATTTTAAAAACAAAATTAAAAGTACGAACCAATTAATAATGCATAAATATTGATTAAAAATATTGAAACCAATTTTACAATTATAGAAAGGATATTAATCTTAAAATAGGCAATAATTGTAATTATATGCAATTTAGTCTTTTAAATATCAAATAAATTTGTAAAAAATATACAAAAATCCCCTTGACTTTTTTTGGTGTAAATATGAGAATAAAATAAATTATTCACCAAAATTGATAGTTTTGGAAATAATTACTGATTTTGTATTGCTAAAATTGGACAATAAATTGATTTAAAAATCTTTAAAAATTAGGAAAAATGCCAAAATACTTAGCTATGCTTATATACTCATATATATGTTATTTTGAGAGTATTTTGTATATGAAAATTATATAGAAAAAAATTGGGTATCAACAAATAGCAATGCTTAATATCTACAAAACTTATGTTTTTTGTAACCCACAAGTCTTCTTCTTTAAAATTAGTACACTTCTACATTAATAGATTTCATGTCTAAATGTTTCACCTAGGCAATCCATAAGGTAAACTAGTTAATTAAATCAGACTTCGTTAAATTACAACCAATAGGCAGGTCTGATTCAGATTTTTTTATCTGAAATATGTAATAAACTAGTCTGCCACAACCTTTAAGTTTAATTACGACCATAACCAGTATGTGCAAGACATGCTAAACAGTTTGTCTTTAAGTTGAGGAGGCCTGTTTGAGCCTTTAATTGTTATGTGTTTCCCCATATCTGCTATATGTGTTTTTGATTGTCTCCTTAAAATTTTATCCTTTTAAAACCACAAAAAGCCCAAATCTCCCTTCCCTTTAGGACTAGTAGTCCCAAAATGCCTCCAGAGCTGATAGGATTGGGGACGGGTAATAACATGCAATAAGTAAAACGAGAACATTCCGCATTTAATACCTTAACGGGGTGGGAAAGGGTAGATATGGATATGATAAGCACGCGATAACACCACGTGTATAAATGGCTACCGGGTGTTGTGTGGGGTGATCCATATTATGTATAAACTTTGGACCCCTTCCCTTAATTGTTTATGTATTTCAGCATTTCAACTGCTTTCTTCTCAAACTTCAGCCTCTTTAACTGCTTTTAACTACAATTGCTTACGACAACTAGTTTAAACCCCCCTCTCATATTGGTCACTCTTACTTGTCTACTTGTTAGTTGCACTTAAATTCATAATTGTAGCATGGTCGGGAACCACACTAGTGGATCTTGAGGGGTGCCTAACACCTTCCCCTCAAGATAATTTCTAGCCCTTACCCAATCTTTGGTTTCTAAATCAAAATTCTCTGTAGTGTCCTAATGCACTTTAATCATTAGGTGGCGACTCTTCAATTCAAAACCCAATTCCCAAAAGAGAACGAGTTTTCCTTTGAAATGTCATAAACCCGATTTCGCGAGAAAAAGTGGGCATCGACAACATGGCAACTCTGCTTGGGATTTCTTTAAGGCTTTTATCATTTTATGCTATTTGTGACTTTACTCTTCCTTAGATGTCTTTATTTGTTTAATGCCTTTAAGTATTTTTTTCCCTCTTCTACTTCGGAACTGACTTGGCTCTTTTTTTCTTTCCTTTATTTCTCTTAATGCTCCTTTATCGCTTTCCTTTAATATTGTTGTAAATTATGAGAAACTATTGTAATCATTACTTCATGAACGTGCAAATACGTGACAACTTGTTTGATTATTGTAACTGCATATTCAACATCATATTTCACTCGTGCCGAACAAAATACCACTTATAATGAGTGGTTGCACCCTTCCGATGTTATCACCCCCTAAATCCAGCAAAGGCATATTTGTGGTAAAACCAGTCGATAAACGGTGTAGTCAATGGTTCCGTGCCTTTCCCTCTTGAGTTGTCCGCTCAAGGGTACCAGTCTAATACCCCATAGAAACCCTACTTTGTTTAATTGTGCATGCATCATTGTCAAACCTAGCCAAGTCAGTTATGTTGTCCGCATAATGACTCTTTAAGATAGCCTTGTCCAAAGTCCACTAGGTTTCCTTGAAACCCAAACAGACACTACCACATTCTATGCATTCATTTGGAGAACTAAATGCTTCTTATGCCAATTATTGATATTTAATAGTCGAGTCTGGTGGGGGTAAGGGTCTAACACTTTTGTCTTGTAGAATTGAGGCACGAGGTCCCCAGATTCGGCATTGTCACCAACATCCACCCCAAATTGTTAAGCTGCTGGGAAGATCTTCATTCCAGTGATCAAGCTCTTGTCCGAAAATATCTAGGAAATCTACTTTCTATCCTGGAAATTCAACCCAACAACAAAATTATTGAAGTCGCCACCCTGTTCTGGGATTGCGATAGGTCTGTGTTTCACTTCGAAGAGATTGAGATGACACCCCTACTAGAGGAAATAGGAAGACTGACTGGTATACCATGGGAAACTCAGTGTCTGCTAGTTCCCGAGAACCTCAAGGGTCGAGGATTTCTCAAGATGATGGGTCTAAAGAAGAATCCGGATTTAACTTTCCTAAAGGAGTCGTACATTCTCTTTGAATATTTGTACGAAAGGTACGATCACAGCAAATCTTACCATACTTACCTTGAGGAGTTCGCCCTCACATCATTGTGGCATATCCATAGAAGGGTCTTTGTCTTCGTTTTCTACTTCTTGGGGATGATAGTATTTCCTATGAAGAAAGCGAGGATCCATACCCGACTAACCATGGCCACCAAGACCATAATGGAAGGAATTGGCATTTAACCATTTAGCATAGTGCCCATGATTATTGCTGAGATATACCGAGCCTTGGAGAAATGCCAATAGGGAGCCAAGCACTTCAAGGGTTGCAACTTGTTACTCCAACTCTGGCTCATGGAACATCTCTAGAAGGGTGAGTATCGACAAGAGATCCAGCGTAGGGATTGGGATGATCATATTGCCTTCCATCAAATAAGGCGGATGAACTATATGCCCAATATGTTTGCTCAACCAAAAGATGCCAAAGGATGGGTAGAATTGTTTGAAAATCTAACGGAGAACTAAGTACAATGGATGTTCGAATGGTTCCCTACTGAAGAGTTCATTGCCCGATCCAGGGATGCACCGTTTCTAATACTTATCAGTTTGAGAGGAACTTATCCTTATGTCCCTCTCCGAGTCATGAGACAGGCCGGTAGGAAGCATGTTATACCAAAGGGTCGACAAGATGAGTCACTTCTGGGCTGATTTCCAAGTTGATGACAGCCCTTACAAGTGTCAAGCCCAACACATGTGGCACTGCAAAATAGTCATGGCAAGAGACACTATTGAGCCGGACAGGTACCATGCTGGTCATACTCTATACTATCCAAGCTGGCTAGAGGATAATCATAATGGTTTGGGTCAACCTGGGTTTGTTCGAGGTCATAGGATCATCGATGAAAAGTTTGAAGCACGGATTAAGTACAACCAACTGCGCAAGAGGATTCGGAAATGCGAAAGTGAGCACCGTGAAATTCAAGAAGCCAACCAAAAGCTAATTAAAGAGTGGAAAGACATGGTTGTCAGCGCCAACAAGAGATTGAGGTACTTGGAGCGGGGTTTGATGGAGCTGGAAAGGAAGTTCATCAAGAGGATCGAGGACTGCCAGAATGCTGAGGGAAACAAAGGTGGACACCTTGCCAGAGCCTACTTACTGCTAGGACTTCGCAAGCTGGTGAAGCTGTTCGATGGATCCAAAGATGTCGAGTCTGGGGAAGGTCCTTCGGGGATCAAGTAGTTAGGATTCCTTTTCTTTTGCTTAAATGTAATAAGGCCGATGGCCATTATTAACATTTTTATCTTCTACTATTTTAGTGTCGTTTGGGGATTCGCTTATTTTTATCAATAAAATGAGGCATTTCGCATTATAAGTTCTCCAAATCAACTTGTTGCTAGGCCTACCTCGGGCAAAATGTGGCTCCCAAATTATGACACGATTTATATTCTCGCACTATTTATTTCAATATCGCAACATATTTTTCTTATAATCCTCACTAACTTGTTACCTTTTTGTTTTTTACTTTTATTTTTGTTCCCCTCCCCAAAGGTTAGTTCGTGCACTCTGGCATCGTCATCATACTCCACAAGATGAAAGGGCCCTCCACCTACTCCTCCTCCTAGTCCCATCATAAATGGGAACAAGGGAAAGATGGAAGATTTGAGCAACATCAGAAAGGAAAACTCAGTTGAGCGGGTAGAAATCACTCAGGGTACTCATGTCTCCAAATAAAGTGCATCCCAACTCGAGCAGAAATTGCTGAAATCTCAAGAGGAACTTGATCAGGTCCAGAATTTGGCAAGCTTGTCGTTTTCTCTCACCACCCTAGATTTCAATTTTCCTAACGCTCAGAACATCCCAAAACCTCCATCCCGCTCCTTACCACCACTGCAATACTTGCCACACTTGCAACAACGCTCCACTACTCATCCTCAAACCAATAAACTCCACAAATGACCATCCCCACACTCACCATAACACCCCCATCTATGTGGAAACCATACCCCACTCCGTTCAACTTGTCTCAATCACACCTAAGTCTGATGACAAAGACTCCCTCATCATAAACCTGGTCGAAGAACTTAAAAAGTTGACCACGAGAATTCAAGGCGTTGAAGGAAGTAAGGGAATTGAGGGCCTAAACTATGAAGATCTATGCATACAGTTCGATGTCGAACTGCCCGAGGGGTACAAACCTCCCAAGTTCGAAATTTTTAATGTACAGAGGATCCCAGGGTTCACTTGAGAACATACTGCCACAAGCTAGTCCGAGTAGGAAGAGACGAGAAGATCCACATGAAGCTTTTCATGAGCAGCCTGAAAGGAGATGCTCTGTCTTGGTAAATTAGCCAAGACCCGAAGAAGTGGTCGAACTGGGTGAGTATGGCATCTGAATTCATGGATAGATTCAGGTTCAATACGGAAAATGCAACACCAGATGTGTTTTACATTCAGAATTTGAAGAAAAAACCCACAGAAATATTCCGCAAGTATGCCACTCGTTGGAGATCAGATGATGCCAAGGTCTGACCTGCTTTGGAGGAAGAACAAATGAAAAAGTTTTTCATCCGGGCTCAGGATCCCAATATTATGAAAGACTGATGCTGATTGAGAATCACAAATTTTCTGACTTCATCAAACTGGGAGAAAGGATCAAGGAAGGTATTAAAAGTGGTATGGTTACGAACTTGGAAGCTTTGCAGGCCACCAACAAGACTCTACAGTCTAGTGGTACGTCCAAGAAGAGGGATGTAGGTGCCGTAATGGTTTCACAGATAACCAAATCACCGGTCAAATACAAAACTTATCCCTTGCCTCCACTTACATATCAGCCCACTCCAAATTACCAAGCACCCTCGCCTTCCTACCAAAATCCCCCGCCTACTTATCAGTCACCTCCACTTCCTACATACCAACCTGCTTCACCCAGATATTCCCAACCCGCACACGCCTACCAAGCCTACAACACCCAACAAGCCTACTATCAATCACCTCCCCCTCGCCAAAACTTTCCTAGACCCTGACCAAAATTCGACCGCAGACCTCCCAAATAATATACCGTCATTGTTGAACCAATCGACCAGCTATATGAAAGACTCAAAGCTACTGGTTATGTCACCCCTATCCCTGCTATAACCCCTGAAAACCCTTCCCAATGGGTCAACCCAAATAAAACCTGTGCATACCATTCTGGCATGAAAAGGCATACCATTGATGAATGCCGCTCCCTGAAGGATAAAATCCAGGCTTTGATTGACAACAAATCATTGTATCAAAGGTGCCTTCTCCAAATGTTTGCAACAACCCTCTACCAGATCACAAGGGTGGAGGTGTTTACATGATTGACATAGAAAATGATTGGGATCCCAAAGGATCAATTGGTTTGATCACAGAAGGCGACGATCCAAAGAAACCAACAGTCACCCTTAGTCTGATTGTAGGCCAAATTCAGCCTTCTGGAGGTACCAAGGTGAACATGTCCATACAACTTGAGTTTGAAACAACATCCTCTGCGAAGACGCCAACACCAATTGAGGTCGAGTTTGGGTCCCCAAAGGTGCCTACACCATTTGAAGTTGTTGTATTACCTTCCAAAGCAAGGATGCCCATTCTAGTAGCAATGATAGCCGTAACACCATTCCACACAAAAGCCATACCATGAGACTACACAGCCGAGTCAAGAAGGAAACAGAAAGTCAAGTTTGGGGAAGTAGTTGCAGTACGGGGTATGACAAGGACCGATAGGGTTTACACCCCAAAACACTTAGCTGAGTAGAGAAAGCAGGCCTCTGGATGGCCAACCATCACTAAAACTGGGCCCGATGATAAAGATACAAGCGAAAGAATACTCAGTTATTGATCAGCTGAACAAAACACCGGCGCAGATTTCTATCCTTGCTTTGGTACAGAATTCCGATGCACATAAGAATGACTTGTTAAGAGTGCTGAGTGAGGCGTATGTGTGAACACCTAATTTTTTACCATGTTTGAATTTATTCCTGCTCAATATCCACTTTTCCACTTTTTCCACTCACTACCCACTTTCCCCACTCATGTTCCCCACTTTACCTACTTTACCCACTCACTTCCCACTCTCCATTATTCCCTACTCCTTGTCCCCCATTTGTCCACCACTCACAACCCATATCCCTCCATAAAACACACACACACATGGATACAAACAGGAGAAGGCAAATACAACAATAGAGACAGACTCCTTTCTTTTTCAACAGCAAGCAGCCATGCTGCTTCTTCTTCATCTTCACCAAAGCGATGTTGCTCCTCTACCACAAATCAACCTCTCTTCTCCCCGGAAACACCCTAGAAACATCCCATGAGCTCTTTTTCCTTGTATGAAAACCAGCTCTTTTAAGTCTAGAAAAATCACCACCAAACCACCCCTCAATAGCTTTGTGAATACCTACAAACACCAAGAAATCAGCTACTCCTTTTAGCCATTTTTCACCTCAAACTCAGCCTGAAAACGCTGCTAAAAATACAGCAAAACTGTCTCAAAAACCAGCTTCTTACATCACCAAAAGAGCTGAAACTTAAGCTTGAACCTTAGAGAACGCCCAACACCCCTTCCTCCAGCAGTAGTGTCACACCAACGGGAGCAGCGACTCTCATCAAACCAGTATCAAACTCGCCGGAAAACACAAGGACGCACACATCAGAAGCATAAAAGTGAGAGTGGCTACTGGTTCTTTACTATCCAAACACCCAGAACAGAACATAGCGACACAGGTCTCTAACGAGCTCGAGTCGAATCTGTCCGTCACCTATCGAGGTCTTGTTCGCATTCTTCTTTGCTTATGAGTTTCAAAGCAATCCAAGCGTTTCAGTTTCAAATTCAGTATCAAGGTCTGTTACCCTTTCTATCTCACTCTATACTTTGGGAATATAATTAAGGTTTGATTTGTTTTCTGATTTACGTCTCTTTTGTGATATTCTATGTCTTAAATGGCTTAAATTTAATTTTCTATTCTATTCTTATTCCTCTGTATTTGACTCTTCTATCGATAAACCACTGTTGATGTGAGAAAAAGAGATAAATATGAGTTTATAATTAAACTTTAGGATTTAATGTGAAGTACTACTATTAATATAATTTTGCCTAACAAACAATACAAAGAGGAGAAAGATTTTTGATTGATCTAGTCAATAAGTCTGCATATCTTTTATCACTATTGAATATTGGAGTTTGGTATACTTTTATTGACTGCAATGATGTGATTTTAGGAGGACAATTTTGTGCATTTATTTTCATTGGTTTGATATACGTTGCTTTTGGCTTGCTTTAATTTTGCATGAAATAATTACTCTTTTTAATTTGTCATAAGCGCAACTTTGGGTGAGATCATGTTAATAATAATAAATGTTATTAATTGTGTACACGATTTAAAATTCGGGCGTGTATTTCATATGATCCGATTCTAATTTTTAGCAAGATTAAATAGAACGTGTCGTGAACCTCAGGTGCATTTTATGTAGCGTGGCTTACAATATATTTTAAATAACTTTGAATTTTAACAATAACTTTTGCTTTTTGCTTTTTGTGTTTGCTTTTGCTTTTGGATCCTACACATTACGTATAACACAAATTAGAGTAAATGTAGGAAATTGTGAAGTTTATTTCTCTGCTGTTTGTTTTGCATGATTGATCCATCTCTTTTTTTATATGCATTCAATTAGTAGATGGTTTATTTCCATACTTGAGGCTTTTGTTTAAAATTGTTTAGCAACCGAACCTCGTATTTTGATTTGAAGCAATGAAGATTTTTGACCGTTTGGATTTAGATAGTTCAAGTCTAGTTGGCCAAGAACTAATAAAAATTCACAAGTTAGTTTCATCTTTCTGTAAATAATCTATCGCTTTTTATATATTAATTTCCATAACCATGGCCATCACAATAATCTTAAATTAGCTTTAGAAAAATAATTAATAAATCTCGTAGTTTGTTTTAAGCTCGATTTAGATTAGTATTGTGATTATGTATACGTTCGCGAAACATAATTGCGAATTTAACTCTAAAAAAGACTCGAGGGATGCGTTCGCGCAACCTCAATCAAATTTTCTTAAATAAATAAACAAAGCGTTATTAATTGTGGACACGTTCACGTGACATGCTTTTTGATGCGTCAAAGGAAAAAAGTATACGCACGCGTAACTCAATTCTTTAATTACGAATAAATCAAGTGATTTAAATGCGGTTTAATAGTTGAAAATGCACATAGGTTTGAAAGTGTTTTAAAATCAGATAGTTAGGCCAATAATAATAGTTAAGCGACTGTGCAAGAACCACGGAACTCGGGAACGCCTAACACCTTCTCCCGGGTTAATAGAATTGCTTACCCGAATTTCTGGTTCGCGGACTGTAATACAGAGTCAACATTTTCCTCGATTCGAGATTTGAACTGGTGACTTGGGACACCCTAAATATCCCAATTGGCGACTCTGAATCTCTTAAGCAAATAATCCCGTTTCGATTGTCACTTAAATTGGAAAAAACTCCATTTATTATACCCTCTTCTGGGGGTGTAGTAAAAAAAAAGGAGGTGTGACAGCTCTGGCGACTCTGCTGGGGATGGTAACCCAGAACCACTGGTTTTGGGGCTAAATGTTACTTTTTACCGCCTTGATAACTTTTGAACTGTGCATATAAACTGTCTTTTCACGCACCCCCTCTGAGTCTTCATGAAATTAAAATTGGGCATTTGCTTAACATAGCCCACTTTCTTTGAGATAGCCGAGGTGCTTGTCACCCGGTGAAGGATTTTAGCCACACCTGTTTTAGGCGGGGAGCACCACCAGTTAAGCCGGAATGCAATGCTACCGGTACACTGACCCTCCTCGGCTCAAGTTGTCCGCTCGAGTAAGCCAGTCTAGATACTTTCTCCAATAAGATTTTAACCTAGAATAACAAAGCCTCATGCCGGATCCCTAGTAGGAACGTTTTGTTTGCATCACGTGAATTTGACCTTAGAGATTCAACACAGGGGTTGGATTTGTCTAGGACAGGTGTACCCGAAATAAATAGACCATCCTGATGCATCTTATGTACTGCTTGTGCATTTATTTATTTTCGGACTTGCATGCTGACTGGATTTTGAATAAATAGCGGTATGAGGGTTAAAGAGAGATAATTACCTGTTTTGGAAAAACCAATGTCCAAATAGTATCGAAACTCTGCCGAGATTTTGTTTTTTGGGAAAAATGAAAAAATAGAAGGAAAAAATGTGGTTTTTTCAAAAATAGTTTATTTTATTTTCCAATGAAAAAGGAAAAAAGAGTCTTGTGTTCAAAAATAGTTTATATATTCGCCAATGAAAGGAAAAAAGGGAGTCTTGTTTTCAAAAATAATTTGTTTTATTTGCCCGAACTACGCGGGTCTGATTCTCACCGGATATGAGATACGTAGGCAAACTTCATCGATTCTGGCCCCCAATTTTAAAAAATACAAAACAAAAAAAATCTTTTACTTCCTTCTTTAGAAAAGTTTTTCTTTGAGACTCCAATTTTTTTAAAAAAATACAAAAAATATTTTCTTTTAGTTGCTTCTCGAAAATTGAAAAGAAAATTCAAGAATCAAAACATATATTTTTTTTCTTTAGAAGTATTTCTTTCCTAACTTCAGAATAAAAATCCATAAGTGCAAAAATATTTTTCTTTCTTCTTTATAAGTTTTTCTATCGAAATTCCAAAAAAAAAACAAACAAATTTTAAAGTCAAAATTCAAAAAAAAAATCTTTCTTCTTTAGAAGTCTTTCTTTGCAAAAATGCTGAAGAAAATCAAAATCCAAAAATATTTTCTTTTCTTCTTTTTAAGTGTTTCTTTCAGGAAAAAGTCCAAAATCCCAAAAAGAGTTAGTTTATTTGCTTTATTCCTTATCTTTCCGAACTACGCAAGATCTGATTCATGTTCCCACATGATACGTAGGCAACCCACATCAGGTTCGATCAACCAAAAAAAATGAAAAAACAAAAGTGAAAAAAAGTTGATAATAATAAGGATTGACTGACTCCATTCTAACACGTCTTGTTTTGAATTGTGAAGAAAGTTGAGGTGGTTGGTTTGTAGTAAGCGGACAATACGAGATCCAAGGAAAAATGATAACGGACATCTAAGCTGTCACAAGTGCTCAAGAGACTCAGGGTCAAAGGTTTCAACAAGAGTCTAATGTGATTGAGGAAAATAGAATACTGAAGCAGCAAATGACCAAAATGCGTCAAGCATGGGCCAATGGCCAAGGACGGCCTTGTCATGAGTCACAATTTGCTACCCAGCAAGAGCAGTACCACTCGTACTTATTTGATCTTCCTGCAAACATTAAGAAGTCTGCCCAAGAGATGGTACAGGAAGAAATGACCCAAAGAGTGAAAAGCTTAGAACAACGGTTGAAAAACGTGCAAGGGTTGGCAGGTCAAAAGAGTGTTGCCTTCAAAGATCTATGTATGTTCCCCGATGTCCATTTGCCGCCTGGTTTCAAGACTCCCAAATTTGAAAAGTATGATGGACATAGAGACCTCATAGCCCACCTAAAAAGGTATTGCAATCAACTGAGAGGTGTGGGAAGAAATAAAGAATCGCTAATAGTTTATTTTGGGGAAAGCCTTATGGGAGTAGCATCTAAATGGTTTTTGGATCAGGACATATCTCGCTGGTATGTCCAGAATGACATGGCACAGGCCCTTGTCAAACAGTTTCAATACAACATCAACATCGCCCTAGACCGCAATTCCCTTTCTAACCTAAAAAAGAAACCAACTGAAAGTTTCAGGGAATATGCCATTAAATGGAGAGAGCAAGCGGCTAGAGACAAGCCACCCATGGATGACCACGAGTTAATCATTGTCTTTCTTCATGATCAAGAGCCAGATTATTTTCAAAACATGATGTCCGCAGTGGGTAAATCCTTCTCGGAAGCAATCAAAATGGGGGAAATGGTTGAGAACGGTCTTAAGATAGGCAGAATTATAAGTCAAGCAACTCTCAAAGTTGTAGCTCAGGCTGTCCAAATTGAATCTGGTGACACGAATGAGATGAATGAAGAAATCATGATGACATCAGGGTCGACAAGAGGTCCTAGGAAAGCATCTCGAAGTTATGACCAGCCTCGTCTGTTTTTCGATGATGCTCCTGAGCACTACTATCCACCTCATAAACCACAATACCATATTGCTCCACCTCAGTATGTTGTCCAGCCACCAAAACACCCCAGAAGGCGAGCACGAGCATTGCAAAATCTCCACCAGCCTCCACAAAATTTTCAAATGCCCTATGACCCACATCCACGCCAGGGGTATAACGGAAAACAAAGATTGAAAGATAAATTTCACACCAATAGGAGAGTCTTATGCAAGCTTGTTTGAGAAGTTAAAGCAGTATAACATGATTGCACCCATTCCTCCAAATCATGTGGACCCACGTGCAAGAAGCATTGACCCTTCTAAAAGGTGTGAATACCATTCCAATGCCTAGGGGCACAATGTTAAAAGTTGTCGAGATTTGAAAAGAGAAATAGAAAGGATGATCCAGGAAAATTTGATTGTGATTCAACACAGTGACACCCAGAATATCAGATAGAATCCTCTACCTGCACATGATGATGCACACTTTGGGGGGATGATGCGTGGTGACATGGAGTATGAGAATCCTCTCGGGAGCTTGCCGACTGAAATTCGAGAAGGCCATGTTGATTCTGATGAGCAAATTTGTGGCTAAATGTCAAGCTTAGAAATTAAAAAGTCACTCTTCTCACTAGGAAGGAATCTTGGTAGCTTGTTTTGATGTTTTTCTGTTAACTGGGTTATTTCAGGGTTGTGATCTAGATTTTATTTATTTTATTGAGTCAAACCCTTCTATCATTCTATTATGTTTGTATGAGTCATGTCTGTCTGTTTTCGTTGCTATTTTCATTATCCGGGTTATTTTAGGTTTGTAACTCGGATTTTAGGTTGCTTGTCTAGTTGTCAAACCCTTTCATCCTTTACTCAATAAAATACAGTTTGTCCTTTTGTGTCATTCTGTTCCTAGTTCTTTTCTCGCTAGTTTTAATAACATGACATACATGCGGAAATTTTGGCCGGATCTTAGAAACTAATTTAATTGGATAACTAAAAAAAACGAAAAAAACAACACTTTGAGGATGAAAAAGAGTTGAAATACTTTGGAATTAAAGTTGAGTAAAATTCACCTTCAAATCATTGTGAAGATCGGGCTTGGGGATATTAAATCAATTGAAGCTTGGAAATGTGACATTAAGGGATGGGAAGTGTTTTGAGATTATGACACACCAAGAAGATAAACATGTTCATCAATGCTGTGACTGAGAAAGGATACTATATTTGGCATTCTCGAGGTTGGGAGGCCCTTTTTTTACTACCCAAACAATTTATACCCCTTGCCACCCCTTTGAGCCTGTGTTATTTCTTTGACCACCCTCTTTTGGAATCAAGTTTAAAATCAAGAGTCAAAAAATAAAAATAAAAAATAAAAAAAGAAATAAAAGTCCACACCCCAAGAGTACAAACTGGGGCAGATTTTAGAAAGTTTAAGTGATAAAAAAGGAAGAAGAAGAAAAGAATTGTCAAAGGTCCATGCCCTAGAAATAGAAGTCGGGGCAAACAAAAAAAGAAGAAGAAGAAAAGAAAAAATGATTAAAAGAAAAAGAGAAAAAAAAGAAAAAGAAAAAAAAGAAACAGAAAGAAAGATGAAAAATAGTTTAGATCAGATGTTTGAACTACGTTCGACCTGATTTCTTAAAGAATAAGGATACGTAGGCAGCCTCACGGTTCGCTCCAACCAAATAAGCATTCAAAGAAAAAGGAAAAGTATTCAAAAAAAATCCCCAATAGTTGAAATTGGAGCAGATATTTTATTCCACTTCTAAAAAAGTTGATTCCAAGAGTTGTAAGTCCATAACCCCTCATTTGGAGTTTACTTTGAGCCTTCAGGCCGACCTTTATTTTCAACCCTATCCAAAAACCTCCCAAGTAAAGACCTCCCGATATGCCTTCAAGAATGCCAAGACAAGCATGCAATGAGCAACGGTTGTCACACGACATAGAACACTGTCAGTTGCTCACACAAGGAAGCAAAGCAACAGAAAGAAAAAAAAGAGAAAGAAAAATGAGAGAGTCTTGCTAGTGAAAACCCTCACGGGCACTGTAAGTCGACGGTAAGTACAAAAAAAATGAGAGAGACTTGTTGGTGAAAATCCCTCGGGGCACCACTAGTAGAAAGTGAGTCATGAAGCTGATGCAAAGGATTGGCATGAACAAGTCTGACTTCAAAGGTCATACGAATAGTAAAAGGGAAGATTAGATTAGTTTGACAGATTAGGCCGTTAAGTCCAAAATGCATGTCATGATCATTAAGGCTAGTTATTAAAAAAAATACTCTTCCTTCTGCCCTTCCAACAGGGGGCATTTCTTGTTAATATTCATTTCTTTGCTTCATTGCATCCTTCACTTTGAGTCAGTCCTTGTCAAATTAAGCAAGAAAAGATTCAAAATCTGTTAAGAGCTTTTCAGATGCACAAACTGAATTTGGCCAGCACACTCAGTTGTTACTGTTAACATGCCTTGAGGATTCATGCAAAAGCTCCCCTCAAAAGACCCTTGTCAGCCTACTTGGTGCAAGCAAAGATAACTGGTGATTCTCTCTGACAGACAAATCGCTCAAAAAGCAGGAAGTCATTCAAGATATCAGAAAAGGTCACCTAAGCAAAGATCTCTAGTGGGGATAAGGCTGATTGAGCTACAAATATAAATGGTACTGGGTGTAAAACAATCAGAGTGAGTGCAGAACAAAAGTCTTTTGAGACCGACTCAAGCTGATCGAGCAAAGCCAAGCTACCAAAGACTCTAGGCCACAAATCGACCATCACTTTTAAAACTGACAAAATTTTTTTTGTTTTAAATAGGAACAAAGCAGTGAAAGGAAAAAGGTTCCAAAACAAAAAAAAAGAGAAAAAAAGTGAAAGAAGGGAAAAGAAAAGAGAAAAATAGAAGAAAAAAAACAAACACAAAAAAAAAAAAAGAGAAGAGAATGCAAAGGGAATTTTCTCAAATCTTTGCCTTTATTTATCTTGTTATTGTGCATAAAATATTGCCATTGATTTTTACATTTTTCCTCCTAGGATAAAAAGTTCTAGTCTGATGGATTTTCCTCCCGATAAACGTCTTAGTCTAATGAATCTTTCTCCTAAGATAGAAGACCTAGTTTGATGAACTTTCTCCTAGGATCAAAATCTTAATCCGATGAATCTTTCTCCTGAGATAGAAGACCTAGTCTGATGAAGTTTCTCCTAGGATAAACATCTTAGTCTAATGAATCTTTATCCTAAGATAGAAAACATAGTCTGATGAACTTTCTCCTAGGATAGAAATCTTAGTCTGATGAATTTTTCTCCTAAGACACGAAAAAAAGAGACCTAGTCTGATGAATTTTCTCCTAGGATAAACATCTTAGTCTGATGAATCTTTCTCCTGAGATAGAAAACCTAGTCTGATGAATTTTCTCCTAGGATAAACATCTTAGTCTGATGAGTCTTTCTCCTAAGATAGAAACCAAGTCTGATGAATTTTCTCCTAGGATAAACATCTTAGTCTGATGAATTTTCTCCTAGGATAAACATTTAGTTTGATGAATCTTTCTCCTAAGATAGAAAACCTAGTCTCATGAACTTTCTCGTAGGATAGAAATCTTAGTCTGATGAATTTTTCTCCTAAGACAAGAAAAAAAAAGACCTAGTCTGATGAATTTTCTCCTCATATAGACATACATCCTAGCCTAGTCTTTAGTTTACTCTTATTATTACATCAATAGTATAAGTGGTTTACAATTTTGCTAACAACTCGCAAATCATCCTAGTGCAAACTGGGGCAAAAGATTTTGTTTGTTTTGCTTGTTTTGATTGCAGGAACCCACTCGGAGGAACAAAACGGAAAGCAACAATGGTCAAAAGAAAAAAAATCAAGTTTCAAGAGGAAAACAATTCAAATTTCATAGGAAGGGAAGAAGTAGTTCGAGTTCAGCAATCAGGCATCCACTTGAGGAAAAGAGAAGACTACAATTCAAGTCAGCAACAAAGGAACTTCGGAGGAATTACAAGTTAACAAGGCAACAACAGTCGCAAGATCAAGCTTCAGAAGATTTATAGATAAGAATCTTATAACTCATAGATGATAGTCTTAGCTAGACTTTTTCATTTTTAATTTTGATGTAATAACGGGACCGCGAACCGAAACCTCGACGGAACGGCACCTCACTCGACTCTAGAACCAATCACTCCATCACCTCATCTACTTCTGAACTATACGCAACCTGATTCCCTTATAACCCGGGATATATAGGCTGTCCAAAACCAGGACTCGATTGCGCCTTTCCTTTTTATTTTCTTCCTCTTTTGAATAACGATATGGTCAATAATTAGTCACACGGTTCACTTTATCTTTGCCCAAAAACTCTTCGTATTTCCGAGCAAAGAGGGGCAGCTGTGAACACCTAATTTTTTACCATGTTTGAATTTATTCCCGCTTACTACCCACTTTCCCCACTTTCTCCACCCACTAACCACTTTTCCCACTCATGTTCCCCACTTTACCTACTTTACCCACTCACTTCCCACTCTCCATTGTTCACCACTCCTTGTCCCCCACTTGTCCACCACTCACAACCCATATTCCTCTATAAAACACACACACACGGATACAAAGAGGAGGAGGCAGATACAACAATAGGGATAGACTCCTTTCTTTTTCCTTCTTCTTCATCTTCACCAAAGCAATGCTGCTGCTCCACCACAAATCAACCTCTCTTCTCCTCGAAAGCACCCCGGAAACAGCCCATGAGCTCTTTTTCTGTCACGACCCAATTTCCAAACACGGTCGTGATGGCGCCTCTCGTGAAGACAAAGCCAGCCAACTAGCTCAAATCGTCTCTTTAACAATTATTAAACTCAAATGAATAGATAAATACAGCTCAATAACAATAATAACTAGTGTTTACAACCCAACACAACCCAACTGGGGTGTCACAAGTCACGAGAATCTAAAGAAAACATGGACACAACTATAGTGTCAATAATATACAAGAGATAAATTCCAGAATTCTAAAAGCCACGTCCGGTGTCGCGAACGCTGGTGGTCACCTTGCTCAACTTCAATAGTAATACCTTCAATCAGCCAATAACCCATTACCAGGTGAACAATACCTGCAACTGCACGCGAGGTGCAGGGAGTAAAGTGAGTACTCCAACTCAATGAGTAATAAAAGTAAATAATAACTGAGCAGCAGAAATAACGCAAGGCACTCCATCATGCTATAAGGAACAGTGCAATCCTTTGAAAAATCAGTAAAACCGTGAAATCCTTTAGGAAATATCTGGGCTCAGTAAAACCTCTTTTGAAAATATCTTTTTCAACAGTTAAGAAAATGAATGCATAATCAGATAGTGCAAGTCATCCCCTCGGACACAGCACTCCATTAACAAATAATACCAGGTGTCAGGTAAGCAGTGCAAGAGCTAGCGTGGAAGCCAATGAACTGCGAGTGCTGAAATGTCATAACAAATAATACAAAATAGGAACAAATGCATGAGTGCAATGCAATGCATATGACGGTACACTCTGATACTTGCTGCGGCGTACAAGCCGATCCATTTAATGTCGACGGCGCTCACTGGGGTGTGTACAGACTCTAGAGGGGCTCCTACAGCCCAAGCGCAATATCAAGCCATCTCGTGGCATCAATTAATTCCTGGTCAATCATTGTTACCTGATCGGTCAGTCATTACTACCTGACCAATTTACATCATACAGTGTCATTGTTACCACTGCTTCAAGTCACATCATACAGTGTCATTGTTACCACTTTTTTACGTTACAACATACAGTGTCATTGTTACCACTATTTCAAGTTACATCATACAGTGTCATTATTACCACTGTTTTACGTTACAACATACAGTGTCATTGTTACCACTATTTCAAGTTACATCATACAGTGTCATTGTTACCACTATTTCAAAATCACTACTGCAGCACATAGCCCGATTGATGCTCAGTCCAGAAATCAACATAAGCCGCTTGGGCATTTGTAAAACAGTAGTTCTCAGCCCGAAATATTATTTAAAATATCATTTGAGTTTTCAAAACTTAGAAGTATGGCTGAGTTTGCAAAACAGTATTTAAAACCTTGGACTGAGATCAAAATAATATGCAAGTAATGCAAAACAGTGTTGTCAATCCCTGAAGGATTCAAATAATCGGCACGAAGCCCAAAACATGCCAATCAGCCCAAACCATGATAGCATCAAGTAAGTTTCAGACAATTACGCAGTAAGATCAACAACCGGGACGGAACATGTCACAATCTCCAATTGTGCTCTACCCCACGCTCATATCTGGCGTGCAAGTCACCTCAATACAGCACTATGATGGGTAAATCCAGGGTTTCAAACCCTCAGGATATCATTTACAAGTATTACTCACCTCGAACCGGTGCAATCTCTAGCTCGCGACGCCTTTGCCCCTCAAATCGGCCTCCACGTGCTTCGTATCTAACCAAAATCAGAGCGAATACATCACAATATGCTAAGGGAACAATACCCAATCGAAAACAATCGATAAATAACAAAAATCTCGAAATTAGCAAAACCCAAGCCCCGAGCCCACTTCTCAAAAAATTACAAAACTCACATTACCAGATTCCTTGTCTCGCCACGAGTTCATACATACCAAGAAATCCCAAATCCGAGCTCAAATGGCCTATCAAATCCCAATTTGAAATATCAAAAACTTAAGCCCTAGTCCATAAATTTTATGCTTAATTCCATGAATTTCTAGGTTAATTTCACATAATAATCATGTTTTTAACTCAAAAATATTACCTCCAATTAACTCCAGTCGAAATCCTCTTTATTTGCTTCCAAAAAGCTCTCAAGATGCTCAACAATGGTGGAAAATAATACCTAGCTCGCGGAGGAAATATTTAATAATCAGCACAGCATTTTCGCTTATGCGGTCTCCATCCCACTTCTGCGTGACTGCTTCAGCGCCCTTCCTTCCGTATCTGCGGAAACCCAACTCTCGAACCCAACCGCTTCTGTGATCACAACATCGCAGAAGCGATTCCGCTTCTTCGGCTACACTTCGCTTCTGCGGAACCAGGCGCCCAGGCCTCCTCACCGCTTCTGCGGTCATTCCATCACTTAAGCGGCCTCGCTTCTGCGGTCCAAATTCCGCAGAAGCGGAAATACCAAAAGTAGCAACATTTTTCCCTTTCCACAAGTCCAAAACTTCCCGTTAGCCATCCGGAATCACCCCGAAGCCCCCGGGACCTCAACCAAAAGCACCAACATATTTCATAACATCATTCAAACTTGTTCCAATCATCAAAACACATCAAACAACGCTAAAACCATCAAATCACATCGGATTCAAGCCTAAGTTTCTTCAAAAACTTTCGAAATGCACTTTCGATCAAAAACCCAAACAAAAGACATCCGAATGACCTAAAATTTTGCACACACATCAAAAATCACATATCGAAGATACAACAACTCTCGGAATTTCATTCCGACCCTCGGATCAAAATCACACCTATCAACCGGAATTGCCAAAATACTAACTTCACCAATTCAAGCCTAATTCTACATCGGACCTCCAAAATCAATTCCGATCACGCTCCTAAGTCACAAATCATCACCCGAAGCTAACCGAAATACCGAAAATCACATCCGGGCCCTATAACTCATAAGTCAACGTCCGGTTGACTTTTCCAACTTAAGCCTTCCTTAAAAAGGCTAAGTGTCTCATTTCTTATCAAAACCAATCCAAATCAACTCTAACACACCACATACCGATAATAAAACATGAAGAAGCATAAAAATGGGAGAAATGGAGCAGTAATACATGAGACGATGGGTCGGGTCATCACGTTTTCCTTGTATGAAAATGAGCTCTTTTACATCCAAAAGAATCACCACCAAACTACCCCTCAATAGCTATGTGAACACCTACAAACACCAAGAAATCAGCTACTCCTTTTAGCCATTTTCACCTCAAACTCAGCCTGAAAACGCTGCTGAAAATACAGCAAAACTGTCTCAAAAACCAGCTTCTTACATCACCAAAAGAGCTGCAACTTAAGCTTGAACCTTAGAGAACGCCCAACACCCCTTCCTCCAGCAGTTGTGTCATACCAACGAGAGCAGCGACTCTCATCAAACCAGTAGCGAACTCGCCAGAAAACACCAGGACGCACACATCAGAAGCACAAAAGCGAGGGTGGCTACTGGTTCTTTACTGTCAAAACACCCAGAACAGAACATAGCGACACAGGTCTCTAACGAGCTCGAGTCGATTCTGTCCGTCACCTATCGAGGTCTTGTTCGCGTTCTTTTTTGCTTATGAGTTTCAAAGCAATCCAAGAGTTTCAGTTTCCAATTCAGTATTAAGGTCCGTTACCCTTTCTATCTCACTCTATACTTTGGGAATATAATTAAGGTTTCATTTGTTTTCTGATTTACGTCTCTTTTGTGATATTCTATGTCTTAAATGGTTTAAAATTAATTTGCTATTCTATTCTTGTTCCTCTGTATTTGACTCTTCTGTCGGTAACCCACTGTTGATGTGAGAGAAAGAGATAAATGTGAGTTTATAATTAAACTTTAGGATTTAATGTGAAGTACTACTATTAATGTAATTTTGCCTAACAGACAATACAAAGAGGAGAAAGATTTTTGACTGATCTGGTCAATGAGTCTGCATATCTTTTATGACTATTGAATATTGGAGTTTGGTATACTTTTGTTGATTGCAATGATGTGATTTTAGGAGGACAATTTTGTGCATTTATTTTCATTGGTTTGATATACGTTGCTTTTGGGCTTGCTTTAATTTTGCAAGAAATAATTACTCTTTTTAATTTGTCATAAGCGCAACTTTGGGTGAGATCATGTTTATAATAATAAATGTTATTAATTGTGTACACGATCTAAAATTCGGGCGTGTATTTTATGTGATCCGATTCTAATTTTTAGAAAGGTTAAATAGAACGCGTCGTGAACTGCGGGTGCATTTTATGTAGCGTAGCTTACAATATGTTTTAAATAACTTTGAATTTTAACAAAAACTTTTGCTTTTTGCTTTTTGCTTTTTGCTTTTTGCTTTTTGCTTTTTGCTTTTTGCTTTTGCTTTTGCTTTTGGATCCTACACATTACGTATAAACAAATTAGAGTAAATGTAGGAAATTGTGAAGTTTATTCCTCTGCTATTTGTTTGGCATGATTGATCCATCTCTTTTTTTTTTATATGCATTCAATTAGTAGATGGTTTATTTCCATACTTGAGCCTTTTGTTTAAAATTGTTTAGCAACCGAACCTCGTATTTTGATTTGAAGTAATGAAGATTTTTGACCGTTTCGATTTAGATAGTTCAAGCCTGGTTGGCCAAGAGCTAATAAAAATTTACAAGCTAGTTTCATCTTTCTGTAAATAATCTATCTCTTTTTCTATATTAATTTCCATAACCATGGCCGTCACAATAATCTTAAATTAGCTTTAGAAAAATAATTAATAAATCTCGTAGTTTGTTTTAGGCTCAATTTAGATTAGTATTGTAATTATGTATACGTTCGCGTAACATAATTGCGAATTTAACTATAAAAAAGACTCGAGGGATGCGTTCGCGCAATCTCAATCAAATTATATTAAATAAATAAACAAAGCATTATTAATATGGACACGTTCGCGTGATATGCTTTTTGACGCGTCAAAGGAAAAAAGTATACCTACGCGTAACTCAATTCTTTAATTACGAATAAATCAAGTTATTTAAATGCGGTTTAATAGTTGAAAATGCACATAGGTTTGAAAGTGTTTTAAAATCAGATAGTTAGGCCAATAATAATAGTTGAACGACCGTGTTAGAACCACGGAACTCAGGAATGCCTAACACCTTCTTCCGGGTTAACAGAATTCCTTACCCGAATTTTTGGTTTGCGGACTGTAATACAGAGTCAATCTTTTCCTCGATTTGGGATTTGAACCGCTGACTTGGGACACCCTAAATATCCCAAGTGGCGACTCTGAATCTCTTAAGAAAATAATCCCGTTTCGATTGTCACTTAAATTGAAAAAAACTCCCTTTATTATACCCTCTTCCAGGGGTGTAGTAAAAAAAAGGAGGTGTGACAGCTCTGGCGACTCTGTTGTGGATGGTAACCCAGAACCACTGGTTCAGGGTTAGAAATTCGAGCTTTGAATAATTGTTATTTTGGCTTTATTTATTATATGATTTTTATTACGTGTTTGTGCCTAATGTGCTAAATGTTTCTTTTTACTGCCTTGATAATTTTTGAGCTATGCATATAAACTCTCTTCTCACGCACCCCCTCTGAGTCTTCTTGAATTTAAAATTGGAAATTTGCTTGACATAGCCCGCTTTCTTTGAGATAGCCGAGGTGCTTGTCACCCGGTGAAGGATTTTAGCCACACCTGTTTTAGGCGGGGAGCACCACCAGTTAAGCCAGAAAGCAATGCTACCGGTACACTGACCCTCCTCGGCTCGAGTTGTCCGCTCGAGTAAGCCAGTCTAGGTACTTTCTCCAATAAGATTTTAACCTAGAATAACAAAGCCTCATGTCGGATCCCTAGTAGGAACGTTATGTTTGCATCACGTGCATTTGACCTTAGAGATTCAACACAGGGGTTGGATCTATCTAGGACAGGTGTACCCGAAATAAACAAACCATCCTGATGCATCGAAAATTGAAAAGAAAATTCAAGAATCAAAAATATTTTCTTTTTTTCTTTAGAAGTATTTATTTCCTAACTTCAGAATAACAATCCATAAGTGCAAAAATATTTTTCTTTCTTCTTTATAAGTTTTTCTATCGAAATTCCAAAAAAACAAAAAAATTATAAAAGTCAAAATTCAAAAAAGAAAATTCTTCTTTAGAAGTTTTTCTTTGCAAAAATGCTGAAGAAAATCAAAATCCAAAAATATGTTCTTTTCTTCTTTTTAAGTCTTTCTTTCAAGAAGAATTCCAAAATCCCCAAAAGAGTTAGTTTATTTGCTTTATTCCTTATCTTTCCGAACTACGTAGGCAACCCACATCAGGTTCGATCAACCAAAAAAACAAAATGAAAAAAATTAAAAAAACAAAAGTGAAAAAATGTTGATAATAATAAGGACTGACTGAGTCCATTCTAACATGTCTAGTTTTGCATTGTGAAGAAAGTTGAGATGGTCGGTTTGTGGTAAGCGGACAATACGAGATCCCAGGAAAAATGATAATTGACATCGAAGCTGTCACAAGTGCTCAAGAGACTCAAGGTCAAAGGTTTCAAGAAGAGTCTAATGTGATTGAGGAAAATAAAATACTGAAGCAGCAAATGACCAAAATGCGTCAAGCATGGGCCAATAGTCAAGGACGGCCTTGTCATGAGTTACAATTTGCTACCCAGCAAAAGCAGTACCACTCGTACTTGTTTGATCTTCCTACAAACATTAAGAAGTCTGTCCAAGAGATGGTACAGGAAGAAATGACCTAAAGAGTGAAAAGCTTAGAACAACGGTTGAAAAACGTGCAAGGGTTGGCAGGTCAAAAGTGTGTTGCCTTCAAAGATCTATGTATGTTCCCCGATGTCCATTTGACACCTGGTTTCAAGACTCCCAAATTTGAAAAGAATGATGGACATAGAGACCCTATAGCCCACCTAAAAATGTATTGCAATCAACTGAGAGGTGTGGGAAGAAATGAAGAATCGCTACTAGCTTATTTTGGGCAAACCCATACGGGAGTAGCATCTGAATGGTTTTTGGATCAAGACATATCTCGCTGGTATGTCCGGAATGACATGGCACAGGCCTTTGTCAAACAGTTTCAATACAACATCAACATCGCTCCAGACCGCAATTCCCTTTCTAACCTAAAAAAGAAACCAAGTGAAAGTTTCAGGGAATACGCCATTAAATGGAGAGAGCAAGCGGCTAGAGACAAGCCACCCATGGATGACCACGAGTTAATCACTGTCTTTCTTCATGAATAAGAGCCAGATTATTTTCAAAACATGATGTCCGCAGTGGGTAAATCCTTCTCGGAAGCAATCAAAATGGGGGAAATGGTTGAGAACTGTCTTAAGATAGGCAGAATTATAAGTCAAGCAACTCTTAAAGCTGCAGCTCAGGCTGTCCAAATTGAATCTGGTGACACGAATGAGATGGATGAAGAAATCATGATGACATCAGGGTCGACAAGAGGTCCTAGGAAAGCATCTCGAAGTTATGACCAGCCTCGTCTGTTTTCGATGATGCTCCTGAGCACTACTATCCACCTCATAAACCACAATACCATGTTGCTCCACCTCAGTATGTTGTCCAGCCACCAAAACACCCCAGAAGGCGAGCACGAGCATCGCAAAATCTCCACCAGCCTCCACAAAATTTTCAAATGCCCTATGACCCACATCCAAGCCAGGGGTATAACGGAAAACAAAGATTGAAAGATAAATTTTACACCAATAGGAGAGTCTTATGCAAGCTTGTTTGAGAAGTTAAAGCAGCATGACATGATTGCACCCATTCCTCCAAATCATGTGGACCCACGTGGAAGAAGAATTGACCCTTCTAAAAGGTGTGAATACCATTCCAATGCCCAGGGGCACAATGTTGAAAGTTGTCGAGATTTGAAAAGAGAAATAGAAAAGATGATCCAGAAAAATTTGATTGTGATTCAAGATTGTGATTCTAGGAAAATAGAAATGAATACTTGGCAAAAGGAGAATACCCAGAGCTCGCAAATCTCACTCAGAAGCACATACTTTGGAGGTTATCCAACAATTTCTTTCACAGCGAAGGGATCCTATATAGGAAGACTCCGGATTTATGATTACTAAGGTGTGTCCACACAAAGGAAGCATCCAGGCTACTATAAGAAATCTATGTTGGGACATGTGGGCCACATATGAATGGTTTCTTCTTAGCCAAGAAGATACTACGGGCAGGTTATTTTTGGATGACTATGGAAACGGACTTCCTCCAGTATGTCCGAAAGTGCCATCACTGTCAGATATATGCAGACATGATAAAGGTGCCTCCAAATGAGATTAATGCAACGAGCTCGCCGTCGCCGTTCGCTGCTTGGGGAATAGATGTTATCGGACCAATCAAGCCCTCTGCTTCCAATGGGCACAGGTTTATCTTAGTAGCAATTGACTATTTCACCAAATGGGTTGAAGCAGCATCTTACAGAGCAGTAACCAAGAAAGTCGTGATAGACTTTGTCCGTGACCGTATCGTTTGTCGATTCAGAATTCCAGAGTCAATCATTACTGATAATGGTTCCAACCTCAACAGTGACTTGATGAAAGCCATGTGTGAAACCTTCAAGATCAAGCACAAGAATTCTACAGCCTATAGACCTCAGATAAATGGATCCGTAGAAGCCACCAATAAGAATATCAAGAAGATACTGAGGAAAATGATAGAGAAGCATAAACAGTGGCATGAGAAGTTATCATTTGCTTTATTGGGGTACCACACCACAGTCCGCACATCAATAGGAGATACCCTCTACATGCTGGTTTATGGTACAAAAGCAGTCGTTCTTGCCGAGGTAGAGATCCCTTCTTTAAGGATCATACAGGAAGCAGAACTCGACGATTCGGAATAGGTGACGAGTCGTTACGAGAAGCTGGCTCTTGTAGATGGAAAGAAAATGAATGTTGTTTGCCACTGTCAGCTTTATCAGAACAGAATGTCCAGGGCCTTCAACAAAATAGTCAAGCCAAGACAGTTCACAGCAGGACAGCTGGTATTGAAGAAATCTTTCCACACCAAGATGAAGCCAAGGGGAAATTCTCTCCCAACAGGTAGGGTCCGTACATGGATCACCGCGTTCTAACAGGAGGAGCCCTCATACTTGCATAAATGGACGGAGAAGTTTTGTCGAAGCCGATATCTTCTGATGCAGTCAAGCGATAATATGTGTAATCTTTATGCTTCCATTTTATGATGTAATTTGAACTACATCTGACCTGATTCCCATTTAAGAGGGGATACATAGGCAGCCTTATGGGTTCGGTCACAATTCAATAAAATTTCCATCTCCCCTGCTATTGGAAACTTGGGAAAAATTTTGAGGACGACCCTCAAAATTCCAAAGTTGATTTCAGCAATTTATTGCAACCGTCGTCGAAAGCAGCAGCCCAGTAAACTAAGGTAGAATTTTGAGGAGGACCCTCAAAATTCCGTAATGAGAGAGGTTGCAATGTCCTGAACCACGTCTTAGTCATTGGTTAATCTAAGGAAAACTATTCTTAACTATGTATTTATGCTATATTTTACTAAATCATGCATGTCTATCACCAAAAGTGCTCTTTTTAGCAACGCTACCCTAAGGATACACACAGTATCACCAAATTAGAGCCGAGCATGTCGAGCAAAGTCAGCGGGGATATGAACTAACCTTTCCCCTTTGCAAAACTCATAATTTTTCTGTGGATACAGGTACCCAAGTCACAAAATCATCAAATATATTTATACAACTCATACTTTTCAAGAATGAAACTCTCAGGACCACCGTACCTATTCACGATCACTATCCTTGCACAATATCCCCAACAACCATAATATCATAATTAGTTAGCAGCTAAGAAACTCTATTACTATTCACTTTTTATACTCGACATTGCATAAGGCTATCATTCTTTCTTCCGAGACTAAGCTTTGTCTCCATCTGCATTTTCTGCATTGCATAAGGCTACCATTCTGCCTTCCGAGGTGAAGCTCTACCTCCATCTGCATTTCTACATTGCATAAGGCTACAATTCTTCCTTCCGAGGTTAAGCTCTACATCCATCTGCATTTCTGCATTGCATAAGGCTACCATTCTACCTTTCGAGATTAAGCTCTACCTCCATCTGCATTTCTGCATTGTATAAGGCTACCATTCTGCCTTCCGAGGTGAATATCTACCTTCATCTGTATTTCTACATTTCATAAGGCTAATATTCTACCTTTCGAGGTTAAGCTCTACCTTCATCTGCATTTCTACATTGCATAAGGCTACTATTCTGCCTTTCGAAGTTAAGCTCTACCTCCATCTGCATTTTTGTATTGCATAAGGCTACCATTCTGCCTTCCGAGGTTAAGCTCTACCTCCATATGCATTTCTTACATTGCATAAGGCTACCATTCTACCTTCCGAGGTTAAGCTCTACCTCCATCTTGCATGGCTGAAAGATCACCACCTTTATTTATGTCCTGCATCGGCTGAAACATTGCCACTTTCATCTACATCTTGCACGGCTAAAACATCGCCACTTTCATCTACATCTTGCATGACCTAAACATCGCCACTTTCATCTACATTTTGCATGGCTGAAAGATCGCCACCTTTATTCATGCCCTGCATGGCTGAAATATCGCCACTTTTATTTATGTCTTGCATCGGCTGAAATATCGCCACCTTATTTACGCTCTCATGGGCTGAAAGATCGCCACTTTTATTTATGTCTTGCAACGGCTGAAATATTACCACTTTATTTACTCTCTCATGGGTTGAAAGATTTCCGCCTATCGCATTGCATGGGCTAAAAGATTGCCAAACTATCCAAGGGCATCATTGTTCGGAGGCACCCTCTTCATAGCCCGAGAACGCCATGCCATGGCCTGAGGACCCTTTTTTTTAATCTCTTGCATATCATTATTCAAAGGAATCATCGCTCGGAGGCATCATTCTCATAGCCCGAGAACATCATTTCATAGCCTGCGAATCCTTTATTATATTCTTCATGGCCTAAGACATCATGGTCCGAGGACGTCATCCTAACCGTCCAAAGATACCATTCATGGTCTGACGGGAACATGCATCATGTTTAAATTTATGCACAATATATACGTGTATTGTTTATCTGCAGGTAAACTGGCAAGCAATGACCATCTCAGCATGAGCGATCCCGCTCCAGTTCCCGCAACCCTATCAGACTCTTAACCTCCAATATCGCATCTGTTCTTGAAAGATCTCCATCGGCATATTGCGTCGATGGGTCCTGAACTACATATGGCCTGATTCTCGTAAGACCAGGGATATGTAGGCATCTCAAGAACTAGATCACGGTCAAATTCTTCAAACCATTTCGTTTGGTCAAATTGGCCATCATATCTTTACCCGACAACTCTTTCATCCTTCCTAGGTAAAGAGGGGCAGCTATTGATACCCAATTTTTTCCAATGTATTTTTCATACAAATAGTTTCAAAATAGCTTATATAAGTATGTTCAAGTATTTTAGCATTTTTCCTAATTTTTAAAAGATTTTAAAATCAATTTATTGCCCATTTTAGCAGTATAAAGACCAATAATTATTCCCAAAATTATCATTTTTGATGAATAACTTATTTTATTCTCATATTTATACCAAGATATAGCTAGGATAATTTTTATACATTATTTACAAATTTATTTGGAATTTTAAAAGCTAAATTGCATATAATTGCAATTTTAGCCTATTTTAAGAATTAATAACATTTTATAATTATGAAATTGGTTACAATATTTTTATTTTAATATTTAATTATTTTTAAATGATTCAGTACTTTCAATTTGCTTTCAAAATTATTTTTTTACTATTTTATAAAATAGAAAGGGAAAAACTGGCTATTTAAAATATGTCCCATCTTTATTTTAATTATAGCCAAATTTGATCTCCCCAATTGACCCAATTTTGGACCAGACCAATCCCATTTAACCTAACCCTTAACCCATTTTAAATTACTCGACCCAAGCCCTTTTGATTTGATAGATCAACGGCTCATATCCACTCTTCCATAATTAAACCTAAACGACTACCCTAATCCCCTCATTCTCTTCTCTCAACCGTCTCCAAACACTCTCTTCTCTCAAACTATCTCGAAGGTTCCTGAAGCCCTAATCATCTTCTACCATTTTCAACCTCAAACTCATCGGAATCCATGGCCTACACTCATCTCCCTCTACTCTTGAACGCTTGGTGTTCGAAGTTTCGAGGTCTGACCTAGATGGTGTCCATTCAAATCTCCACTGATTCAAGGTTCCATGGCCTCTCCGGCTTTGCTCCGGCATATCCAAGGCATTTCGAGCCTGGTTCTGACTCATCCGACTCAAGATCAGACCTTTTTCCAAGCCTTTCTCATTCTAGGGTTCTGCTAAAACCCTAGCTATTTGAGGTTTTCTCCAATTGTTTTCTTAAATCTGTTCTATATATGTGCTCTACTTGAGTTTTAAAATGTTTTCCCCAATTTTTCTTTCAAAAATTTCTTCTCTCCGACTTAGGGTTTCTGAAAAGTTCAAAATGTTTCTCCGACTTTTCTTTTCCTTTTTCTTTGTGTATATTTGTCACGCATGTGCTTCTACTGCTTTCTTATGTTTTTTTACTATATATGTTCTTATGTTCCTTCTCTTTCTACTATGTTTCTATACCATGCTCGCATGTTTATCCTGATGTGTTTTTCCTCTATATCTTGTTGATATACTTTTCTGATACTTTTTTTCTCCTACTGCATGTATTTCCTACTGAGTTCTTAAGTTCTTTGTTTTCCTTTTACTGGACCTTGTTTGAGTTCCCTTTAAACACGTTTCCTCTACTGTTTCCTTAAGTGTTATACTACCTCTTTTGTCTTCTGAACTTGTTTAAGTCCCAGGTTTTTTCTTAAACATGTTCCTTCTACCCTCACTGCGCTTCAGATCAGTTTCTTCACTTTGTTGTTTCAAACTTGCTATTGTATCTGTTTGTTTTCTCAAAGTTTCTTCACTCTGAGCCTATTTCAACTATTTGTCTCCTCGTCTCTGTATCTGATTCGAGTTGGAAACCCTAGAATTTTGGGGTTTTGACGAGGTTGATCTTGTGTTTAGACTAGGGTTCTATTTTGGAACCCTCGACTCTTTTAGACTCATTTTGAGTCTATGAACTAAGTTTGAATCTCTTTGTTTACGACTCTAAACTTTTAAATTCCTCTATGCTAGACTCTCCTACTGATTAGCACAATAGTTGTTCGTGCTAAGTGTGGCTGTATGCTTTTATACGTGTGATAAATTCTTTCTTTCGAAAAGGTTTTCCAACTTATGATTCAAAATCCTTTTTAGGTTTGATTGATTTTTACTGATTTACTGGCTATTAATTGATTTCCTTTCCTTATTTTCACAAACCGTGTACTATTAGACTTTTTCTTAAATAAATCTCTGTGTATTTACCCTTCTTGTGCTGCTTTGGAGAAGTGTTTGATCAACCTCTTTCCTTAATTTTTTTAAATTATTCTCCTACCTTATTCTACTTGCCTTCTACACTATAAAAAGGGCACGACTCCTTTCTCACCAACACACCTTGAATTCGACACTTTTCAGACACTTTCAATTACACAACTCTTAATTCAACACTTTTACATAATCTCGTAGCTCTCTTCTAAAATCTTCTGACTATTTTCTTGCAATTTGGCTTTTACAAGACTACTACTTTCTTTTCTTGTTTCCCTGAAGCTAGTATGCTCTAATTTAGTTTTCAGCCTCATCCCAATGTGTTTATTTTACAGCTTCTACAATCCTATATACTTTGCTATCTATGCTCAGTGTTAAATATGTATAATGTTCTCTTTGCATCTGTTTCTGTTGTGAATCCCTGTACCCCTATTCCCTTCTATGTGTTTGAGTTAAAGTTCAGAACATGGCAGCATCCAAATTGTTGCTCATGTCTAGACTTGATCCTTTAAGGGATCCTAACTCCCAAACAATGTGGCTAACAGGCTGATTGGGGTGTGCCAGCACTTCCAATTGCTGGGTATGACCACCAGCCTATCTTGGCTTTCCCTAAAATCCCC
Source organism: Nicotiana glauca (assembly GCA_026770625.1). Lineage (NCBI taxonomy): Eukaryota > Viridiplantae > Streptophyta > Magnoliopsida > Solanales > Solanaceae > Nicotiana > Nicotiana glauca. The sequence continues at coordinate 56,878 of MU666769.1, forward strand.
TCTTTGCACGTACACACTCTCTTAGATTCTAAGTTCTGCCCCCCTCCTATGAGCCTTGCTTTGGGACCTTGAGTTCCCTTTGAACTTGGACATTTAAGGGATGGCCTTTCCACACTGCACTATAACTCAATTCTGCAATGTATTTGGGTAAGCACTGCCCGGAGTCCATTTGAGACTCTTAGGGAACTCTGATACATCCCAAATAAGAGAAAGGCTTTGGAAACTTGATCTTTGGAGTTGGTTTATTTCATGCTTCAGACAGAAGTCTGAATCAGGCTCTCCTTGGTTGGAAATTTTAGTTTTCTGATGTAATTTTATTTATCTTGTTATTCAATTCTAGGCTGTAATAATATTGTAATAACTATTGGGGCTTTTAGTGAAAATGGGAGGGTAAATCATGCAGGCAAAAAGAGGTAGATATCATGTTCATAGGTATTTATTACACTTCTGCAATCATGTCCTGCTTTCATTTCTGCGTTTTCATTTAGAAATCCTATTTATAGGCTCTGCATTTTCATATAGAAATCATGTTTACAGGTTCTGCATTTTCATATAGAAACTACGACTATAAGTTTTGCATTTTCGCATAGAAACCACGTCTCTAAATTTCTGCATTTCGGTATTATCTAGAGAGCATGTCTATAGGGTCTGCATTTCCATATAGAAATCTTGTTTATAGGTTCTGCATTTTCATATAGAAACCATGTCTATAAATTTCTGCATTATCTAGAGAACATGTCTATAAACTCTGCATTTCATAACATTGCATATCATATAGATAACCTATCTATAGGACTTCCTGAATTCCGCGTATGCATCTATTACTAGGCAAACAGTTTATAGGTTTAAATAACAATAGCATTGTAGATACCATGCCTATAGGACTTCTGCACTTCTATAAACTTTTTAAACATCTAGAAAGCATGCCTATAGGGGTAATCAGCCGAATCTGAATCGTCTATCTCACTTATAAGTCTAAAATTAGTAAATAGCAATGCTTAATATCTACAGAACTTATGTTTTCTATAACCCACAAGTCTTCTTCTTTAAAATTAGTACATTTCTGTATTAATAGATATCATGTCTATAGGTTTCACCTAGGCAAGCCATAAGGTAAACTAGTTAATTAAATCAGACTTCGTTAAAATATAACCAGTAGGCTGTTCTGATTAGGATTTCTTATCTGAAATATGTAATAAACTAGTCTGCCACAACCTTTAAGTTTAATTAAGACCATAACCAGTATGTGCAAGACATGTTAAACAATTTGTCTTTAAGTTGAGAAGGCCTGTTTGAGCCTTTAATTGTTATGTGTTTCTCCATATATGCTCTATGGGTTTTTTATTATCGCCTTAGAATTTTATCCTTTTAAAACCACAAAAATCCCATATCTCCCTTCCCTTTAGGACTAGTAGTCCCAAAATGCCTCCGGGGCTCATAGGATTGGGGACGGGTAATAGCATGCAATCAGTAAAATGAGACCATTTCGCGTTTAATACATTAACGGGGTGGGAAAGGGTAGATATGGATATGATGACCATGCGATAACACCACATGTATAAACGGTTACCGGGTGTTTTGTGGGGTGATCCATATTATGTATAAACTTAGGACCCCTTCCCCTACTTGTTTATTTATTTCAGAATTTCAGGTGCTTTCTTCTCAAACTTCAGCTTCTTTAACTGCTTTTAACTGCAATTGCTTACGACAATTATGTTAAACCCCCCTATGATATTTGTCACTCTTACTTGTCTACTTGTTGTTTGCGCTTAAAGTCACAATTGTAGCATGGCCGGGAACCACACTAGTGGATCTTGAGGGGTGCCTAACACCTTCCCCTCGAAATAATTTCTAGCCCTTACCCAATCTCTGGTTTCTAAATCAAAATTCTCCGTAGTGTCCTAATTCACTTTAATCATTAGGTGGCGACTCTTCAATTCAAAACTCAATTCCAAAAAGGGAACGAGTTGTCCTCCGAAATGTCATAAACCCAATTTCGCGAGAAAAAGGGGCATTGACATCGTCCAGGTTGTACTTAGGTTTGTTCTCAAAATTTCAACTTCTTTAATAATCTCTTCCGGTATATCATCTTCCTATGAACCTATGTCTATTTGTTTCATTGTTTCGTTGCACGTCACAGTCAATCGGTTCATCAAGATAAGTAATAGTAATGATGTATAAGTAAAGTAATGAGAGTAAGATTTATATGAAAATTGAAATGCTTTGAGAAATTCCATAACTGTTTTGAACATTGGAGCTCTTTCTTGCAGAAAATAAAAATGCGAAAGGAAAATAAAATAGTGCATGATGCTTGTTCAGCCTTGCTACCTCGAGCCTCGCCGGGCTCTGGTGGTTCTGATAGTCCAGTTATTGAGGCATGCTCCTCTGCTTACAGCCTATATGGAAGGGCCTTCCTCCACCTCCTCCTTAAAAATGACACAACAATCAATGTTATCATCTTCCAGGAACAAATTCCTCACTGCTGCCTATGTTTCTTCTTTTTCTGACCCGTAAATGACCTCGATCGGCTGGAAAGTCTACTCCAAACGGCGAATCAATTGCTCCAAAGGATAGTAAGGGTCGCGCCATGGTGGCGACCAGTTGTTGAATTCCTCCAAAGTATACTCATATCCCAATCTGAAGGTGGTGCCATGTTTCTTGAGTTTGATGGACTTAGCAATCCCTTGGAGGTTCTTTCCAAGTCCCTTGCCAAGTTCATACCCGCTCCAATTCAATATGATTTCAATCTTGTTATCCCACCATTTGTCCTTTTTAACGGCGTTGAGTCGCTCGATATGGTGGTAAGTTTCCCCGCCTATTCTTCTTCTTCCTCCAATTGCTGGAATGGTCTGGCGACTGTATATGGGATTGCTACCGTCGCCATAAATGATCACCTCTTGGTGATTCCACTCAAGCTTCACTGACTGATGTAGCATTGACGCTACGGCTCCCGTGGCATGAATCCATGCTCATCCCAACAACATATTGTAAGATGCTGACACGTCTATCACTTGAAAATCAATATCAAACCAAGTAGGCCACATTTGCAAACATAAGGTAATGTCCCCAATAGTAGACGTTTGAGAATCGTCAAAATCTTTGATATTGATGGCCCCGCCCTTGATCTCATGCAGTCCCTTTCCCAATGTCCTGAGTGCTACCAACGGACAAATATTGAGACTGGACCCCCCATCGACCAGGATCCTGGTGATAAAATAATCTTCGCATTGCACAGTGATGTGCAATGCCTTGTTGTGACTCAATCCCTCCGGTGGCAGCTCATCTTCGTGGAAAGTGATCTTGTGACTTTCTAACACCTGTCCTACCATGTTAGCCATCTCTCCACCGGTGATGTTACTTGGTACATACGCCTCACTCAAAACTCTTAACAAGGCATTCTTGTGTGCATCAGAACTTTGTAGCAAAGCAAGGATAGAAATCTGTGCCGGTATTTCGTTCAACTGATCAATGACTGAGTATTCTTTGGCTTGTATCTTTCTCCAGAGATCATCTGGCCCAATTTCAGTGATGGTTGGCCAACCAGAGGCCTGCTTGCTTGACTCAGCCAAATGCTACGGGGTATAAACCCAGTCGGTTCTTGTCATACCCTGAGCCGCAATGGCTTCCCCGAACTTGACCTTCCCCTTTTTTCTGGCCTCAGCTGTGTAGTCCCATAGTATAGCCTTCGTATGTAACGGTGTTATGGATGACATTTCCACTGGAATTGGCGTGGCTATCTTTATCCCGAATGGAGCAGGCTTCTCAAGTGGTAAGACTGCAACTTCAAAGGGTATAGATGTGATTGTTGGTGCATAAACTCAACTTCAATCGACGCTGGTATCTTTGCAGAGGGTGGTGCTTCAAACTCGAGTGGCATAGACATGTTTACCTCAGCGTCCCCAGAATGCTGAATCTGGACCATAATCGGATTAAGGTGACTACTGGCTTCTTTAGATCGTCGCCTTCTGTGATTAAACCGATTGATCCCTTGGGGTCCCAATCATCCTCTATCTCGATCATATGGACACCTCCACCCTTGTGGTATGGCAGAGGGCTATTGCGTACATTCGGAGTAGGCTCCTCTGCTACAATGATCTTGTTATCAAACAAAGTTTGAATCTTATCCTTCAGACAGTGGCATTCATCAATGGTATGTCCTTTCATGCCGGAATGGTATGCACATGATTTATTTGGATTGACCCACTGAGAAGGTTTTCAGGGGTTATAGCAGGGATAGGGGTGATATAACCAGCAGCTTTGAGCCTTTCATACAGCTAGTCAATTGGTTCGGCAATGGCGGTATACTGTTTGGTAGGCCTGCAATCAAAATTTAGTCGAGGTCTAGGGAAGTTTTGACGTGTGGGAGGTGATTGATAGTGGGGTGGTTGAGAATTGTAGGCTTGGTAGACATGTGCTAGTTGGAAGTGTTTGGGTGAAGTGGGTTGATATGTGGGAGGTGGAGATGACTGATAAGTGGGTGGTGGTGTATGGTAAGAGGGTGAGGGTGCTTGGTAGTTCGGAGTAGGTTGATATGTGGGTGGAGGCATTGGATAGGTTTGGTATTTGATAGGGGATTTGGTCCTCTATACAACCATTATAGACCCTACATCCCTTTCCTTGCACGTACCACCAGACTGTAAAGCATTAATGGTAGCTTGCAAGGCTTTAAAGTTCGTAACCATACCACTCTTGATGCCTTCTTCGATCCTTTATCCTAGCTTGATGATGTCAGAAAACTTGTGATTTCCGATCAGTATTAGCCTCTCATAATACTGGAGGTCCTAAGCCCGGACGAAAAACTTGTTCATTTGTTCTTCTTCCAAAGCAGGCTTAACCTTAGCAGATTTTGATCTCCAGCGAGTAGCATACTCACAGAAGGTTTCTATGGGTTTCTTCTTTAAGTTTTGGATATAGAACACATCTATTGCATTCTCTATGTTGAACCTGAATCTGTCCATAAAATCAGATGCCATGCTTACATAGCTTGACCACTTCTTCGGATTCTGGCTAATGTGCCAAGATAAGGCATCTCCCTTCAAGCTTCTCATGAAAAGCTTCATGCGGATTTTCTCATCTCTTCCCACTCCGACCAGTTTGTCACAATATGTTCTGAAGTGGACCATGGGATCCCATGTGCCATCAAACATTTCGAACTTGGGAGGTTTATACCCCTCGGGCAGTTCGACATCGAGTTGTATGCACAGATCTTCATAGTTTAGCCCCTCGATCCCCATACTACCTTCAACACCCTAGATTCGACTAGTTAGTTTCTTGATTTTTTCTTCCATATTCTTGATGAGTGAGCCTTTATCATTCGACTCGGGTGTGCTTAAAATGAGTTGAGTAGAGTGTGGCATAGTTTCCACATAGATGGGGGTGCTATGATGAGTATGGAAATGGTCATTTATGGAGTTAAAAGGTTCCAGGATGAGTAGTGGAGTATTGTTGGAAGTGTGTCAAGTATTGCAGTGGTGGAGAGGAGCGGGGTGGTTTTGTTGCCTTGGGATGTTTTGCAGAGGTATAGGATTTTGAGTATTTGGGAAAGTAACCTCGGGAGTGGTGAGGGAAAATGAGACTTGCTAAATTTCAGACTTGATCAAGTTCTTCCTAAAATTTCAACAACTTTTGTTCCAGTTGGGATGCATTTTCCTTGGGGACCAGAGCACCTTGAGTAATCCCTACCCGTTCAGCTGAGTTGTTCGAATCTACCATTTTTCCTTTGTTTTTATGTCTGATAGGACTGGGAGGAGGAGTAGGTGGAGGGCCCCTGGATCTCGTAAAATATGATGATGTTGCCAGAGTTCACGAACTAACCTTTGGGGAGGGTGGTAAAACAAAAGAATAAAAACAAAAAGGTAACAAGTTAGTGAGGATTATAAAAAATGTTGCAATATTTAAACACATAGTGCAAGAATGTAAATCGTGTCCTAATTTAGGGATCCTCTTTGTGCCCGAGGTAGGCCTAGTGACAGGTTGATTTGGAGAACTTGGAATGCTAAATGCCTCATTTTATTGATAGAAGTAGACGAATCCCAAAACGACACTAAATAACAAGAAATAAAATGTCACTAATGGCCATTGGCCTTATTACATTTTATAAAGCAAAATGAAAACTCATATCTATTTGGTCCCAGAAGGACCTTCCTCAGGTTGAATGTTCTCGTTTATCAAATTTTCCAGCTCACATAGGCTTGTTAGTAAGAATGCCTTCGCCAGATGCCCTTCTTCATTTCCCTCAGCGTTCTGGCAGTCGTTGACTCTCTTCTTCACTTTTCCTTCCAATTCCAGCAAATTGTATTCCAGATATTCCAATTTTTTTCTAGCTTTGGTGGCTATCTATTTCCACTCATTGATTTGGTCATTTGATGGAATTCTCCTCCGCCAGTCTAGCAAGAGTGAGGGCATGCTAATCTTACCGAAACTTGGAACCTCGTGCCTCATTTTCTGCAAAACATAAGGGTTAGACCCTACCCCTACCAGACTCGGCTATTAAATATAATAATCGGCATAAAACATTTAGTTCTCCAAACAAATGCACAAAACGTGGTAGTGTCCGTTTGGGTTTTAGGGAAACCTAGTGGACTTTGGACAAGGCTGTCTTAAAGAGTCATCATAACTGACTCGACTAGTTTTGACCATGATGCATGCACAATTAAATAGAGCAAGGTTTCTATAGGTTATTAGACTGGTACCCTTGAGCGGACAACTCAAGAGGGAAAGGCGCGAAACTGTCGACTACACTGTTGATCGACTGGTTTTACTGCAAATATGCCTTTGTTGGATTTAGGGGGTGATAATATCGGAAGAGTGCAACCACTCATTATAAGCGTTGCTATGGTATTTTGTTTGGCACCAGTGGAATATGATGTCGAAAACATGCAGTTTCAATAATTTAAACAAGTTGTCACGTATTTGCACGTTCATAAAGAAATAATTACAATAATTTAAACCAGTAGTAAAGGAAAGTAATAAAAGAAACAAGGGAAAGAAACAAAAAGACAAGTTAGTTTTATAGTAGAAGAGGGAATTAAATACTTAAAGGCATTAAGCAAATAATGACATATAAAGAAGCGTAGTCACAATACTAGCCTGAAAATGGTAAAAGCCTAAAAGAAATTCCCAGCAGAGTCGCCATGTTGTCGATGCCCCCATTTTTTCGCGAAATCGGATTTATGACATTTGGGAGGACAACTTGTTCCCTTTTGGGAATTGGGTTAAAGAGAAGTAAAGAGTCACCACCTAATGATTAGAGTACATTAGTACACTAAGACGGGTTTCATTTGGATAACCAGAGACTGGGTAAGCGCTTAAAATTATTCCAAGGGAAAGGTGTTAGGCACCCATCAGAATCCACTTGTGTGGTTCCCGGCCAAGCTATTGTTGTGACTTTAAGTATAAATAACAGGTAATCAAGTAGGACTTTCAAATAAGAGGGGATTTCATAATGGTTGCAAATAGATGGAGTGAAAATAAACGAAAGAAAAGCTGAATTTTGAGAAAAATAGTTTGAGAAATTTAAAAATAAACAATGAAATAAACAAGTAAAAGAGAGGGGGTCCTATGTTTATAAATAATATGGATCACTCCACACAGCACTCGGTAACCACTTATACACGCGGTGTTATCGCGTGGTCATCATATCCATATCTACCCTTTCTCACCTCGTTAAGGAATTAAACATGGAATGGTCTCGTTTCACTTATTGCATGTTATTACCCGCCCAATCATGTCAGTCCCTGATGCATTTGGGACTACTAATCATAAAGGGGAAGGGGTATGAGGTTTTATAATTTTAAAAGGACAAAATTCTAAGAAGAAAATCAAAACACATAGAGAAAATATGGGAAAAGCACTCAAACAAATAAGGCTCAAACAGACCTCCTTAGATCAAAGAAAGCGTGGAATTTAGCATGTCTTGCACGTACTGATTAGGGTCTGATTAAACTTAAGAGTTAATGCATGCTAATTTATCACATATTTTCAGATAAAAAGTCAGAAGTAGACCTGCCCGCTAGTTGTAATTAATAAAAATTGGTGCAGTTTAACTTTCACCCTAAGGCTTGCCTAAGTGATAGATGAAAACCTATAGGCATGATGTTTACAAATTTCAGAAATAGGAGTATGAACTGATTACATGCTGATTTAAAGGGAAGTTTCCAGTTAAGAACGAATTTTAGAAAACACGAGTTCTGCTATTGGTAACACATTATTACTACTAATTTTAGACTCATAAGCGAGTGAGGCTATTCAGATTCGAGTTAGAAACCCTATAGGCATGCTTTCTATGTGTTTGCCAACTTAGAACATTGTTATAGACATAGAAGAGTGCAGAAATCCTATAATATGATATCTAGGTGTTGCATTGTTTTATTACGAGCAATGACATCTGCTCACATTTTGTTATTAGGACATATAGACAAGTTTGCCTAGTGAAAATGGGTATGGAAGAATCAGAAAAGACCTATAGGCATATTCTCTATGTGCATGTGCAGAAGCTATAGACATAATACCTACATGAAAGTGCATGATCCTTATAGACATAGTAGCTAAATGAGATGCATAAGTTCTTATAGACATGGTAGCTAAATGAGATATAGAACTCCTATAGACATAGTATCTACGTATGCAAATGCAGAATTCCTATAGGCATAGTATCTACATGTGTAAGTGCAGAAATTCAGAAAAACCTAAGGCAGGATAATCTACAGATGAAGATGTAGAAACATACAAACCTATAGACAGGATATCTATATGATATGCGAAAACCAGAAATTCCTACATGCAAGTTGTCTACCCTTTGCATGCAAGGTTATTCCCTCCCTTTTTCACTAGCTATCCCCAACAGTTATTACAAGTTATTACAGCCCAGAATGGAATAACATTACATCAGAAATTAAAAGTACAACCAAGGGGAGCCTAATTCAGACTCCATTCCTGAAGTATGAGATGAACCAACTCCAAGTGATCATGATCCAAAGACTTTCTCTCATTTGAATGTGTCAGAGGTCCCTACGAGCCTTATGTGGACTCCGGGCAGTGCTCACACCCAAATGCATAACCAAGTTAAGACATAGTGCAGTGTGGAAATGCCAGCCCTCAAACGTCCAAGTTCAAAGGGAACTCAAGGTCCCAAGGCTAGGCTCACAGGAGGGGGGAAGAACTTAGAAGCTAAGAGAGAGTGCGAGTGCAAAAGGGGGAATCTGAAAGGGAAGTGGAAACGGGAATAACTTAAAATCAGTGCACGTAGGGGTATAGGGAAGTGGAGAATTTGCAAGAACACAAGAACAACAGGCTGGTGGGCATGCCTAGCAATGGGCTATGCTGGCACACCCTCCAGCCTATTTAGAGGTTAAGACCTCATTGGTTCAGAACCCAGTTCATGGACAACAACTTCTGTTGCCATGCCCTAAGTAACTACTCACAAACACATATGGGTAATGGGATAGGGAGAAAAGATTCACAGTAGAAACAGACAATAGAACATAGGCATGCATAAATTGAATATTGAACTCTACATAGACAGTAAAGTAGACATGGATATAAAGACTGTAAGTAAACACATTGGGGTGATGCTGAAACTAAAATTAGGACATACCACCTTCAAGGAAACAAGTAAGAAAAGCAGTAGTTTTGTAAAGCCAAAGTGCAGACAGGAAAACAGAATACTTTTAAGTGAGAGTTCAGAAGAGATTGTGAAATTGTGTAGTTTAAAGTGTGTTCAATCGTGTGTGCCTTGTGAAAAAAGGATCGTGTATTTATAGTGTGAAAGTCATGAGAATATAAGGTAAGAAAAATAATTGAAGACTGATTGTAAATCAAGTATACAGGGTTTCCCTTAATTAAGGGATTCAGATTCAAACGGGTAAAACCACTTAAAGAAAGGAATTAATAAACGCTTTGTGTAAAGCATGCAATTGAGGGCAAGTTCATAAAAGTTATTTAAGGACAGGGTTTTGACAATACACGGTTGTACAATTTAAGTAAAGAAAATCAATTAACAGCCAAGAAATCAAAGGTCAAAGATTTGTTATGAATGCACCAATTCAGAAAGACGGAAAAGGTTTTAACTTAAGGAAAATCAGCAAACAATCAACTAGACCTATTAAAAAAGGAATTTTGAGTCAATCACTAGTTTGAAAACCTTTTTTGAAGAAGGATTCATCACATATAAATCATACAGACACGTTAAACATGAAAGAAACTTGTCGACCCATTGTAAAATTAGTAGGAACTCCAGCGTAGGAGAGTTTTAGCAAAAAGTTTATAATTGTACAAAAGATGTCCAAACTCAGTTCAGAGACTCAAAGTCAGTCTGAAGAAGTTAAGGGTTCTAAAACAAAACCCTAGTTCACATAATCAAACCTCGGCGAAATCCCCAAATTCTAGGGTTTCCACCTAGCATCAAATACAGGGATGAGGAGGCAAGTAGTCGAAACCAGCTCAGGGTTTCTTTCAGAAACTCATAAGAAAACATGCAAACCAGTAGAAGGTTTCAAAACAGACCAGAGTGAAGAAACTAGTTCGGAGCATAATGATGAAAGATTAACAAGAACAGTAGAAGAAAACATGCTTAAGCAGATTTTTAGAAGAAACTTTAAACAAGGTAAAATAGTAAGAACCCTTAAGAACCTGGTAGAAGAATACAGTAGGTGAAACACATCAGAACATACTGGAAGAAAATAGCAGACCATAGCATAGAAAATACAGTGGAAGAAATAACGGAATATAGAAAGCATAGTAGAATAACATGCGTGGTAAAAAAAGAACATAAGAACACAGTAGAGACAAATACACACAAAAGAAAAGGGAGAGGAATTCAGATAAACACTTTAAGCATTTTCAGAAAACCCTAAATCGAAAAGAAGTGTTTTTCAAAGTAATTTTGAAAGAAAAAAAATTGGGGAAATCGTTTGAAAACTCAAGTAGAGCATGGATACACAACAGATCTAAAAAGAATTGGAGAAAAACCTCGAAGGGCTAGGGTTTTACAAGAACCCTAGAAAATAAGAAAGGCCTTGAAAGTCATTGACCTGAGTCGGAGAGGGTCAGAATCAGACTCAAACAACTATAGCACGCCGGAGATGGCCGGAAACCTCGAGTCGGTGAAGGTATGAGTGAAGACCTTCGAGGTCTGGCCTCGAATCTTCAAGTATCGAGCACACATGAGTAATAAGAAGTAAGTATAGAACCCCCATGGCCTGAGAAACCATGGTTTCCGGTGGGTTTCACGGTTGAAGACGGTGGGAGACGATTAGGGTTCCAGGAATATTCGAGAGAGTTTGAGAGACGAAGGGATTCAAAGGCGGCTGATTAGGTGAAAGTGATTAGGATTAGGGGTGTTTGGGAAATTAAAAAGGAAAGGGGGAATTATGGCCGTCAATCAAAATGATCAACGACCTAGATCAAAAGGGGAGCCGGACGGGTTTTTTAATTGGGTCATGGGCAGTAAAATTTAGGACTTTGGTCCGATCCGTTTGAAATTGAAATTGGGGTTTAATGAGGGGTCAATTTGGGCTAAAATTGAAATAAAATAGTGCTAACTTTTAAATAGCCACTTTTTCCTTTTTATTTTATAAAAATAGCAAAATGATTTCTGAAAAATAAATTAAGGGTGCTAAATTAATTAATAGTATATAAATATTAGATTAAAAATACTGGAATAAATTGTTTAATTATAAACGCAATTAATTTTTAAAATGGGATAATATTGCAATTAAGTGCAATTTAGCTTTAAAAATACCAAATCAATTTGTAAAAATATGCAAAAATTACCTGAGCTATATTTTGGTATAAAGGGGCCCTAATTAATTAGCATTATTAATTATTATTATTAGAAAAAAACATTCAAGGAATTCGGGCCTCAAACTCAGGTCCACACTCAAACAAGAGAGAAACCTCTTAGTTCAAATATGCTACCTAGCTTGGAAGGCCCAAAATATAATTCAAACAACCTTAATCTAATAGCTTCAACAAGCAAGATGGGAGTTTTTGACGTGCTGGGCCTCAAAGGCCAGCCCATGAGGCTGTCCGATTTCACATTTAAAGCTGTTTGAAAGTTATCTAAAGCCTGGGCTTTAGGGAAGGCCCAAATCGATATCCAGCAGGTCGTGGGACTCAAGATCAACCCCATGGACCTAATTGGATGGAATTAATTACTAGGCTGAAGATATTTGGCCTATGTATTACTGCAGCTGGGCTAACGCTAGGCCTAGTTCTTTTCATAATTCAAACAAATGGACAATGGAAGAGACATAAACAGTAATGATAGTGGATCATCAATATTAAACTATTACCATTGAATTAAAAAGTAAATGTGAGACATAGGATCTGATTGCCTATTCGAAGTTTTAATCACCAATTAAGCAGTGATACAGCTTATAAATTCACACTCTTATCTTCAACTTTTAACAGCAAGTAAATGGACCAAACACAGTCATTAACAATTTTTGACAAAAAAACAAAACGTGAATGACTGGATATCTCATGTTTTTGCATATCTTCTAAAACCTAAATAAATAAGTTGTAACACTAAACAAACATTATTAGCATCCATAAGAACAGAAAACTAACATGAATTACTTAATCCTTCTATTAGCTAACACTTAAATCGATGGAGCTCAACTAGAGTTGAAGAGAAAGTCTGTCTAAATGAATCCAAAAAAGACATATCAAATGAAAATATACTAGTCCACAGTCCATTGTTCATGTGAATACAAATCAAAAACTAAACTATACTAGAAAAACATATATCAGTTAGCGTCTATCAAACTATAGACATACAACGATCCAAACGAGCACATATCAAGAAGCAAAACTCGTGAATATGATTTATTCCATTTCCAGTTCAAAGGCTACATCAAGGCAGGTTTAAGGTGTGTACCTGGAGAGTAAATAGATGAAAAGAGTAGGGATCAGCAAAACAGTCAACAACAACTGGAATCCAGCAGTAGTTTTAGCCCAGAAATAATCTCAAATGAATCCAGTAATGAATCACAGAAGAACAGCTTCAACTAAACAACCGAAATACACTTGATTGAATCAAATTGGACTTGAATTTAAACCCAGAAGCCTCTTGAAGCTTCAGCAACCAAACATAAAGAGTCTTCAAGTCATTTTTGTCTCTATCTAAGCTAGAAAATGCAAATCAACAGCTAAAATATCGATATTAATCTCATAACTTCAATAGAACAGTATTTTGGAGTTTTGTATTTTTTTTTTTTTTTTTTTTGGTTTTTTAGAAGGTTTTAGATCTAGGAGGGTTTTCACACTCTTCAGATTTCAAATTTAGATTTTTTGAATTTTGAAATTCAAATTTCAGATCTCAAAACTTGTAGAAACTTTTGGGGAATTTTTTCAGATGCAAAAACTTGTCCAGGAAGGCAGTATAGACATGCCTTTTATAGGCAGAAATTCTAATGCATCTCCAGATTTTTATTTTTAATCAATTAGTCCCTCAATTGTTAGCTTGTTGCTCAAGTCACTACTCTTAAGTTCCTGAAATTTTAATTGGAACCCCATCTAGAATGTTCTAGGGGTTTCCAATTCAGTTACTATAAGATTCCTTTTATTGAACCACCCGATATACCACTGAATACCCTCAAAATTACTTAAGTTTATCAGCCCATGGTCTGGGCCAAGTGACCTAGTTCTGATGGGCCTACTAATTTCAAAACAGAACCCAAATCCTATTTACTAATCTGAATTCCTAACTAAAGGCAAAAGAACTTGAATCAAACTGAAGAAAATAGCTAAACTAAACTAATGCTAATTAAGGTGGATCATAGAACTAATTTTATTACTAAACTAATAAAAACAGTAAATAAATAATTCAAAACAAACAATCATACTTGACGGAAGCAATTAAATCAGGTAAAACAAGAAGAAATCACATAAACAACATGTGACAAAACAGAAATAAACCATGTGATTATAACAAAATCAGAAACCTATAACTAGTAATTCAAATTATGGGTGAAGAATACAAAACAAACAAAAATAAAAAAAATGACTAAATAAAGGAAAACTTACTAGCTTGGGCTTGAATATAAAGAACATCTCTGTTTTGACCTTGAAATGATATAAATCGCCTGTTCTTTGTGATGAACAGACGAAAAACATCATCTCAAGATGAAACAGGCCAAGGATCTTGGAACGTGTGAGTCTTCTGATTTTAAACCTAGGACCTGAGGCTTAGATTTGAAATTCGAAAGTTTTTTAGGGGATTCGGAGGAAGCTAGACAGATATTTGGGATGAAGGGGAGGAGGTGGTTGTTGGGTGTTAATTTGGTAGGAAAAGGGTGGTGGCGCCGCCCTGGGCGGTGGCGGCGGCTAGGGTTCCACGGATTCGAGGGTTTTGATTTGGTTTTGAAAGAAACCAGTCATGGATCCATGATGAGGAGAAAAAGAAGAGGCTATGGTGAAATTTTGGAGTCTGTTGGAACTTCGCCGCCGCCATGGGGCAATTTCTGGCTGCAGAAGAGGGTGAGGAATTAGGTTTGGTGAGAGAGACGAGGGGGGGGGTAGGGTATTTGTTAGGATATTTATATACTAAAACATAGGGTTTTCTCATCCGTTGGATCAACAATCCTAGACGGCCAGGATTGATCCGAGCCAAACGACATTATTTTGGTATGGGGGGAAAGCCGGGCCGGGTAGGAGACGGGTTTGGGCTAATTTTGAAGCGGATCTTGGGGGTTTTTTGGTTTGGGCTGTCTAATTTAATAACCTAGGCCCAAGGCAGCCCTTTCTTTCTCTTTATTCCTTTTTATTTGTTTTCTTTTCTTCTTTTGCTTCTTATTTATTTTCTTCTTCTTTCATTTTTTTTAAAAAACAAAATTAAAACTAACCAAAACCTGATTTAACCCTACAATTAAACTAATTAATTTTTCTAAAAATGAACTAAATCCTAGTTTAAAAAGAAAATTAAACAAAAATGCAAAAATGACTATTTTGTTATTTCCTTCTATTTTGTGACATTAATTGACCAATAAAACAAAAATATAAAATCGAATGCTAAATGCAAAAATATGCTATTTTTGTGGTTTTTATGAATTATGCCCACTAAAAATGCACACAAAATGCAAACAAACAAACATCAAGCAATTAATTCCCTAAAATTCAACTAATAAAGAAAAAATCCTAATTTTTAAGAATTTTATAAGAGTAATTAAATGAGGCAAAAATCACATGCTCACAAGGATCATACAGAGATTGGATAAAATAAATTGAATCATATATTGTTCAGCAAACAACACGCAGTCTCGCTTTCTATTGATAACAGGTTTTTATGAACAACAATATTTTCTTTCATTGTTGATCACCTTAATGTCTCTTGTTGTTTTTATTCTGCTTTTATGACTTTTTGGTTTTGTCCCTTCTTGTCTATATTTCCATTAATATGGTGCTTATGCTTTCTTGAGTCGCGGGTCTATTGGAAACAACCTCTCTATCCTCACAATAGGGGGTAAGGTCTGCACATACACTACCCTCCCCAGACCTCACAGTGTGGGATATTGCTGGGTATGTTGTTCTATTGTTCAGCAAACATTGGTTGCAAATCCAAGTTAACACAATCTAGATTAGATAAAATCATAAGAAAGCCCTTGATCTAATTTATCCACATGGTACAGAATCAGCTGATCTACACTAATGGAATAAAATCAACTGAATCATATCATAGTAAACAATAAACATAGGCTGCAAATCAAGCTAACACAAACAAATTAAACCATAGATGTCCCTGACTATCCACATGGTACAGACCATGTTAGTAGCAATTCAATCGGCTGATCTGCACAAATGGATAAAATTAACTAAATCATAAACTGACCGTAGCAAACATAAGTTGCAAACCAAGCTAACAAAAATCTAGATTAGGCAATTACAAGAAAGACCTTGATCTAATTTATCCACATGGTACAAACCGAGTTAGTATTAATTCAGTTCAGCTGATTTGCAGCTCACACTTGCAGCGTGCTGCTTCTTTTTCTTGGAGTGTTGAGTCACAAGATGCGAAATCCGAGCCAAACCAAACTTCTTTCTTTTTGCCGGGAGATGATGCTTATGTCCATTCTCCTTCTCATCCTTCCGACTTAACTGCAGCTCACCAGTGGGTTTCCCGAGCATCTGGGCCAGCGACAATGTATGCTTTCCAGCCTTTTTTCTTCCATTCTCAAACTCTTCAGTCAAAAGTAACTTCTTGTTCAATATTTGCCCTATTGATAGAGTTGGCTTTAGAACTGGTTTGAACTCATCATTGACAAGAGTCAGGCCATTGACATCAACTAGGACAGAATCTTTCCTATGCTGAGATGAGGAAGGATTTTTAAACTTGGTCAAGTTCTGTACAGAACGTCTTCTCTGGCCATTTTCAGACCTCCATTTGCGCAGAGCTTCTTCGATCTCTAACTTCCCTTCATTTGCAGCCTCCACTCTGCTCAGTGCTTCTTCTAATACCTTCTTACTAACTTTAACTTCTTCCGTGGCTTCTTCTACCTTCTTCAAGATTTCTGTCTTTGACACATTAGCTTCATCCACTAACATCATTGCATCTACTTCTCTTTGCTTGCTAGCTTCCTGTGCATCTTGTGCTTTGGACAGTAGAGACGAGTACTCCTCAAAGGTAAGAGTTACACTGTCCTCAGGCCGCCTTAGTTGCATCTCACTGTTTGATATAGCCTTGATTTCAGCAAGAGCAACAGCTTCAGCAGCTCTAGCTGCTGCTTTCATCTTCTTGGCTGCAACCAACCTGATCTCCGCTGTTTTGATCCTTGTCTTTGTCTGTTCAATCTCAGACAAAGCCCTCAAGACTTCTGATTTTGCAGCTTCTCCCATTTTCTTAAACTGCTCGGTCTCAGCAGTCAGTCTTTGAAGCTCCCTTGTCAAATCCACAGGATCACAACAACTAACTTCACCGTCTTTCACCAACTTTAGTTTTTCTTTTGTTTTATTTAACTCTTCTTCAAGAGATGAGATTTTCGAGGAACTTGAAGATAGCCGTTGGCGGGTCTTCTCAATCAAGATTCTCTCTTTTTCAATTCTTTTGTTATATGATTCAACAGTGGTTCGAATATCAGCAAGATCACTAGTTGTCCTGGTCAAGTTTAGTTTAGCCTGTTTTAATTCCAATAAGATAAAACCTGGAGCTGAAGAGGGACACAGAGCCAAACCCCCAGTTGTGTCCTGATTATCGCTTACAATATTCATTTCATGGTTTTCCTTCTCTGCCATTTCACCAGCAAGATGTACATCCTTAGCTTCGGCATCAGCAGTTAGTGTAGCAGTGACCTCGGATGCCTCGATCTGCAACTTTGATTTCAGTTCTTCAATCATTACTTTAGTGCTTTCCAATTCTTTTAATACCTCAAGTGTTTCCTTCTCTTTCACAATCAGATCTTTTTCCAACTGTGCAGCCTGTTCCTCCACTTTCGCAATTTCAACCTTCTCTTCAGCACCCTATAGAAGAAACAAGTTAGGTACACCATTTTAGGATTTTGATTGGAAATATTGGAACTATAAAAATTCATTTAATGGTCGACGAATACAGCAAGGACCACAATTAATACAGTTAGGACTAATATGTTGGCATTTGAAGAATTTGCTTCTTAGAATTTAGCCAAAAAATTGCAACACACGATTATGCTATTGTAGCACTTCCACAAGTATATGCTAAGGTTTCATTCTAAGTGGCATTACCTAATGACATTGTTTTGAATCATCCCAAACCTAAAGCAGAAGGCGACAACTCTATAATGGCTAGTGGCGAAGCTAAGAAATTCAACAAGGGTATTCAAATTTTAATCACCCTTTGCTGGTGGACCATGCGAGGGTGTTGAAAGTCTATTTTTTAATCAATAACAAGTAATATTTTACCCTATACATAGTATAATTTTTTGGTGAAGGATGTTCAATTGATCACCCTTGGCCATATTTTACCTCTTCCGTTTCCATGCAATTAACAATGTAATAGAGTAATAAATAGAAGATTACCTTCATACAACGGTTAGCACACAGATAGTGCAAAAACTTTTTGATTATCAGTGTACATAAGTTAAATCCACATACACACAAACACAAATTTAGCAGCCACTGCGGCAAAGGAATGCTACATATAACTTACAAGATTCATGAAATATGCATACATTGGTTGTGCAAGAACTTCAGAAATGTTTTCCCATAAGACAAAATTACAGTATTGCCCAAATAATCTACTTTTTCCGTTAAACAATAAGCATAAAAAAGGATACGAAAGGGTAAAATAATCACAAATTTAAGGATAAAAACTGTGCATTGTGGATACGAAAACAAAAAGAAGAGACCTCAAATGACTTGTGAAGAGTGGGTTTCCAAAACCCAATTCCACCAAATCGAGTAGCAGCCTCTTTCACAGACTCAAATGGAGCAGAAGTGTCAATTTCTGCCCTAACAACACAATCATTCTCCTCCATTTCAGTACAAGAACTGAACAAATTCACAGCAGCATTGGCACTAGAGATTTCAGAAGCATCCATTATATTATAAAGTAAAAACAAGAAGAAAATAATGACAGAGAGTAGTACAAGAAAAAAGAGAGACAACAATGGAGAGGAAAGGAGGAGAGTGGTGGGTGAAGTTATCGAAAAAAGAGTGTAACAAAGTACCGATAACTGAACAGTGATAGCAGTGTAACGTTGGACTATGTTGGATCAAATAACGACAACAACGTCTAGATTCTGTAAAAGACCACACCCTTTTGTTGTGGTAAAATTTATTGTAAAACGTAGTCGTTTAGATTTGAGAGGGAACCAATTTCAATTTTTACCCTCTTTACTTTAATTTCCTTTCATAAGATAAAATACCTTTTCTCTTTTAGAGGGGAATGAGTAACCCGTTTGTCCATTAAAAAAAAAAATTCTTTTTTTTTTAGAATTTAAAAAAAAAATGTATGTGTCCATTAAATTTTGCAAATTTTGAAAATGTTTCGAAATGAATTTTTTTTAAATGTACTTTTTAAAAAATTTTAGAAAAACTTTGTTCCCTAGTCACAAAACTTTAACATTTTTTTCAAGTGAAAACATGCCCAAATATAATTTCAAATTCCAAAGACTATTTTTCAACTTAACTTGAAATACTATTTTTTTCAAAAATTATATTTTTTTATGTCCAAATGCCTACTAAATATTATCAAGGACCAACAAAAAAAAAAGTTAGTTGAATTTTGTTGTCGGTCTAAAGTTTGGTAGGCAGATTGATGTAAATTAATATATAATAGTCAAATTGTGTGCCAACTGATTCAGACAGTATAATACTAATTCGAACTTCTCACTTGATAATAAGTTGTGTTTCAAAATTTTTAATTGAAACTTAACTATGAGGGTTAGCAAACTATTTAAAATTTTAAGGGTAAGGCCATAAGTGTCACGGTGTTAGCTTTGACATTATAATATGGAGAAAGGTATAAAGAATTATCTACATAACCGTTGGACTCGAATATTTTATTCCCAACCAAATCTCAATTCAAATATGTTCTAAACATCTTAATCCAGTGCTAATTCTATTTTTTTTTTTTCTATTGTAGGGGAAAAGTACCTTGGGTATGTATGTTAAGAGAGTTACTCTTTTTCTAATAAACTTTTTTTCGTAGAGGTGCTTTTAACCAATTCTCATGTTGACTTCACTCGTGAAGTAAGTTGATTCACTTTGATTATGATATGTTAACGGTATAAGTATCATGACAAGGAAAAAGAAGAATAACAATTTTTTTTTACAGAAGAAAGAAGAGGTACTATCATTTTTAGCATGCGCTGAAAATTGTTTATATTCAGTAGCCGAAAAAATGTATAAAATATGTATAATTTTGTATATATCATGTAGAACTTATATATACAAAAAAATAAATATACTTTCGATTATTATTTAAAGAGTGACTATACAATAAGTATTATTTTTCCAAAAAAAAAACGTCAGTAGGAGAGAAAGAAAAAAGGGCCTTGGTTTCCTGGAAATAATTATTTGTTGACCCACTAACGCACTAGCAGCTACCGTTGGTAAATTAAATAGCAACATTAGCGCCATTTTCAAGTAAAGTTGACAAAATTTTCTATTTTTATTTTTTTTTAAAATTTGACAAAAGATTTATAGTCAATGAGGAATGAATAGGAATATTATAAATTAGTTTGGTGAGAGTTTGTATTTATGTAGAGCTTTTGATGATATGACTGAGGTTTAATCAATAAACACAAAATCGATGAAGAATCTTTTCAAAAATTGTTTGATATGTGACTCACCGAAGCCAAATAAAAGATTCTACTATATTCTCTAATTCTGTTGTTTGATTGATTTGACAATCTATATAAGCTCATTTTATATACAAATTCCCCTATATTTTGTATCAACCAAAAACATTCATTGAAAAGTCCCGTATAGATAAACAAGAGATGGCAATTCAATTTGGAAACCAGCCACAATTTTTAAATAGTATAACCATAATATATGTCTATATACTTGCATGATTTATGAAAACCAATGCAACGGCAAATGCAATGTGAAATGAATAGGTTGTGTGTATGTGTGTGAGAGAGAGAGAGAGTGAGTGAAAATTTATTAATTTTTCTTAAAAGTAAAATTTTCAGTTCATTATTTCAAAAGTGCAATGAGTTTAACGGTTCAAAAAAAAAAAAAATTGAACCCACAAATTATAAAATCTGAATTGACCTTTGAACCAAAGTGAAACATAAAGGAACGTAGTTTTCGTAAGAATTAATTAGGGAAAATGACAATGTATAGCCATTCTCAAAATCATAGCCGAAAAATAAAGATTTTTTGTATATAAATTCATTTTATATGTTATATACAAAATTATACAAATTTTATATACTTTTTCATCTATCGAATATAAAAATTTTCTGGCACGGAATAAAATTAAAAAAGCCCAATTAATTACACGATGAAGATCCACTATACAATTATGAATCTTGAGCTGTTTAGAGTGGTTAAACCCATTCATAAAATTTTCAATTTGGCTGGGCCATAGCCCATAGGTGAACCACAACATAGAAGATAGAATCAAGGAAAACTACTCTCTATAGCCTCTCAAAATTTTAATAGCCCATGTTTTGTACCACTTTCAAAAAATGGTCCTTCGGCCCAAACATATTGCATATACTAGCCGAACGGAATAAGTATAACAACACAAGTGCCTGTAGCTCAGCGGATAGGGCACCTGTTTCCTAAGCTGAAGGTCGCAGGTTCGACCCCTACCTGGCGCTAAGGAGCAACCCTTTTTTGCAATGTATAAATATTGTATCCTAAGTTCGACAGTGTATCATTGATGTATATTGAGCCTATCTCAACTGTGCTTGTGTATCTAAAGTGTATATATTTGTGTACCCCAAATATATTTTGTATCGTGAATGTATAATCTGTCGAAACAATGTATTAAAATTGTATATAATGTGTATTTTCTAATATTTTGGAGTGTATCATGTATTTTTGTATGGTGACAGTCTATTTTGTAAATATTTTGTATAGTTACATCTATTTTGTATAGTGACAGTCTATTTTGTATATATTTAGTATAGTGACACTCTACTTTGTATATAAATTGTATAATGAGAGTCTATTTTGTATATAAACTGTGTAGTGATAGTTTATTTTGTATAATTTTTATATAATAACAGTATGTTTTGTAGATATTTCAACTTTATGCATAATCATCTCCTATGTTCTTCCACTCATTGAAAAACCAGCCACCAACATCCAAGGCCTCACAGTCGCCGATAATGGTAACAAGATCGCCAGAGTTTTAAACTTTTAGCCAAAAAATATTATCTGTATAATAACAGATACTATAAGAGACACGTATGTTTCTTTCTTTGGGCACTGCCTACAGAATCCCAATCTGGTGCAGTTCGAGCCGAATCCTCTATACAGCAGATCTGCAACTCCGTCCAGTATGCTCATAAGAAAAATAGCAGGGAGCATGTTCTGATATTGTTTTCCATTGATAGGCCCAGACCAACCTGCAAATATGTCCTAGAGAGCTGCCTCAAGGAGTAGAACAACACGTATATATATATATATATATTTCATAAAAATTGAGATCTAAACCCAATAAAAAAGAAGAATCAAAAGAGGAGGCTTTTGCTTTCTGCAACAAGAAAAAATTGAGATCTAAATCCAATAAAAAAGAAGAACCAAAAGAGGAGGCTTTTGCTTTCTGCAACAAGAAAAAAGAGTAACTCATGGACCAAAAAAGCAAAAGCAAAAGCACAACCGAAAAAGAGAAAGAAAAAAGAAATAAAGGGAAAATTGTTGTTTGATGATTGAGCGAGAGGAGCAGTCATGGTCTGGCTGGATTTCCGGCGAGGGAATTAGTAACGTTTCCGGCTAGCCCTTGTATTATTTTGAGGCTATGACTTGTATAAGTTAATTTGTGTGCTACTAGATGCTATTAGTTTCTACTGATGGGCCATAAATGAAGTTTGCTCTAGAATCAAATCAATCTTAGCTCGTAGTCACAACTCACAATAGAAAAATTAAGTAAAAATAGCACGGCTAGCCAGTTTTCGGACTGGTTATTAAAAAATAGCCAGCATTTTTAAAGTAATTAAAAAATAGCCATTATTTTGCTGTAACACGGAAAGTTCTAGCATAATATACTGGTGATTGGTGCACATGTGCAGAGGCAGACCCAAGTGGAGAGAAGTGGGTTCAACTGAACCCGCTTCGTCAAAAAATAATATTGTGTATATGTATAAATTATGGCTAAAGCAAGGTAAATTTTGTATAGAAATTATTTTTGAACCCGCTTATACTGCTTATACCACTTATGTAAGTTATTGACTTCTCCGACTGAACCCGCTTGCACAAAATTCTGGGTCCGCCACTGCACATGTGTATGAACTTCTAGTGTATTATGCTGGAACTCCAACACGCGGAAAGTTCCAGTTGAATATACTGGAGATTGGAGCACCGGTGTTCCATTCTCCAGTATATTATGCTGCACCGATATATTATACTGGAAGTCCAGTATATTATTCTGGATTATTTTTTCGGATTTTGAACAGTGTTTTCGTTAAAATTTATCTTTACATAAAAAGTGACAAAATTTCGATGATTTTTGGAACTGTGGCTATTTTTGAATGACCACTTCTAAATCTGGCTATTTTTGAATTTCTCCCAAAAATTAACCCAAATAGCCGCTCACTCAATCGCTTAAATTGAAAATAGTTGGTAGAGATATAATATAAACATAATTTAAGTATTATATATGTATAATTATGAATAAACTATGTAGATGGCTTGAAGAAGTAAGTATTGAATATGCGGACTATTTGCGTAAAGATTCCCACACAACATTCAAATTGGACTTCGTAAAGCTGAATTGGTAAGGAATGTAGCCATGCAACGAGCATCACTTTGACAATTGACACCAAGGTTTCAAGAGTTTAGAGTCAGTAAATGTACAGTGGGTGCAAACAAAAAAGAAAATAAAATGAAAAAAAGAAAGAAACAGTGTGTGTCTCTTTATATAATAATATATATGGTTCTTTTATGACTTTGATACGTGGATGATACACGGGATGCATCTGAATTGTTTCAGACTAAGATGTTCAATTTTCAGAAATATTTTTTATATTTTCTAATGTGACTAACTGGTCAATGAAATAACTGATAGCTAATATATTGTTTCCCAAGACAATATTTTGGTGTATATAATTATAGATGCAAGTCTGCAACATGATAGCTAATATATTGTTTCCCAAGAACATTTTGGGCATCCATGCTTTGACAATGAATGCCCAAACTGCGATAGAGTGTGTCATTTGACACTGAACAAAACAAAAATTGTACATAATATTTTCCTAAATAACAATATATTGTTATGAAATATAACTCAAAGTAACAATATGAAAAAAGGAAATAAAAGCAATTTAGTAAAACATGTGATAATAGGTGAATTTGACTATAATCACGCCTTAAATAATCACATTCTTAAGTTGTTTTGATGATATATATGATGACAAAATGCTCTTATTAGTGTTTTTCATGAATTGTAGGTACAAAATAGTCAAGGAAGGCTAAGGAGCAATTTTGGAATCAAAAGTGGAAGAAAAAGGCCATATTTGCAAAAGTACATGGAAATCACGTCTGAACAGCCCTGAAGAATCAGAGACACTGTTCTACCGCGATTCCACCGCGACCGCGGTAGAACCGCGGTGGGTGAGGGCCGCTGAAGTTTAAAGATTCAGAAGGGTGGTTTGGTCGCGACTGCGGTAGGCGTCGTAAAGTTGAGGGACTGAAGTGTAAAAACGGGATTTTTAAGACCTAAACCCTATTTAAAC